>NDXB01008614.1:31346-43846 GCA_002631895.1 Agapornis roseicollis
AAAAAAATTAAAAGTATTCTGCCCCATAACTTTTCCTGTCCCAAACCCCAAAACTAGAATGGCAACTATGTTTAGCATTCTGCCTTTATTTAGATTTGCTTTGATTTATATTCTTTTCTTATTCTCAGCTGAACCTCGTTTTGATGCATCTCATTCAGCCACTCCTGCCACTCCTGTTTCCACCCAGCCCTTTCAGTGCAGGAACTCTGATAGAGCTTCTGAACAGGCTCAACACACTGCCTTGTCACATATTGTGAAGGAAGAAAGTAAGGGAAGACTTCTGTTTCCTTACATTTTTCCTGGCAGAGACCTCAATCCAATGGCTGAAGGTCCCAGAGTGTAGATATCTCCTTTTCTTGTCTTCATATTTGGTTACCAACCACAGGTTGCATACAAGAAGAAGATCCCCCTCAGTAAGGCTTTTGCTTCCTTGAATACTGTAGTGCCTGAAACAAATCCTTATGTTGTATGTCTTGGGCACCAGTCTGCAAGTCAGAAAGAAGACCCAGGGTATATGGATAGAAAAAATGTGGCATAATACACAATGCCAAAATGCATTTCAGAGTCATGAAAGTGTAATAAATTTGTCCACTTTCATGAAAAGAACATTCATTAAGGAAAATAGCTCACATACATATATGTAACCTTTTACCTAATTAAAGTGCTATGGTTCTAGAGAATATTGGCTTTCTGCAAGGGAAATGGCAATCTGGACTTTTTTAGTTTGGGTCACAATGAAGTAAAAGCATATGGGAAATGTTACAATTCAGTCCCAGAATGACTGCACAATATATATGAAAATAGTTATGAAATCCTGGAAGAGCCTTTAGAAAACTATATATATTGAGAATTATTAAAGAGTGTTCACTTGCATTTCCTTCACTAAGTACTTATGACCACATTCTTCCCACACTGGTATAAGTTTCGAACAGTTCTTATGGTGCCAGAAACACTTCTGGACATACAGGAATTTAAACAAAGTAGAATCAAACCTTGTCATTTGTATAGGTACAAGTGTTTTTAGTAAAAAACCCACTTTGTATCTCTACTAAAAAAACTCATTTTGTACCTCTATGATATTGCTTTCAGCACCCAGAACTAGACTATGTAAAATAATTGCAAGCTGGATTATTCAGTGTGAATAAAACTGCCTTAAATTTCTCAGCTTAAGCTCTCAGCAAGAAAGCGTGGATCCATATTGACCAAAAACTTTGCAAATTCATTTCAGTTTTGCCAAATTTTCCTGAAAGTTCAAAACATCTAATTAAAACACAAGCTATTTAAAATGTGTTTTCCGTACATCTTTCTGGTTCACAGTTTCACTTTAATGACTGGCAGCTGAATTGGAAATTGCCAACCCCCCTCCCCATCAAAACAAGCAGTAACACCTGACAAAATAGAGCACTGCACAGGTTTTCAGCCTATGTTCAGGTGGATGTTTTCTTGGATCTGACTTGAAGCAGTATGTGCTTGAAAATTTGTGTTTTCACTAGTTATAGCAACTGGTCTAATGAAAAATATTGGCACTGCTGTGAGTTTTGACTCGGAGTCTTACAATAGGAAATATTCCTCTCTCCCACAGGTGGTTAAACACTCATATGAAAGTACTCAGTCAATCAATTACACAGAAGCAGCATAGTAATAATATATTTATTGTTAACTCAGTCTGGAACTGTATCAGCAATGAGCTCTGTGTAGATCCTCAGTTAGTTCCGAGAAAGCCAATCACTCCAGATGGGGAATTATTCATTTCCACATGGTTAAGGAAAAATTATTGAAAGCCAAAAAACCCACGGTACTCAAAAGGCAAATTTTTCTGTTATCTGATTGGCATCTACACATGTAAGAGGGGAAATAAACATTTTATGCAACAGGAAGAAACAACTTTTTATATTAAAAGGCCTTCTTTAACATTTTTCTTGCACGTCAAATACATCTGGTATTTTCCTTCTGCTTGAAGTGAGTCAGTTAAGCATTCACAAGCCACAAGTCTTCACAGTAGATTGTGAATGAGGAAAAGCAGACCCTGAATTCTTTTTGGAGTAATAAATGCATTTAATGTTTTCCTGGTAAGCTCCTAAAAGTGCTATTCAAAAAGAAATTGTGAGTAATTAGGTATTTGGATTGCTAAAAGCCTCTGCCATGCAAAGCTGAGGTGCCTTCCAGCTACTGCCCCAGCTGGCTGCTGATCACTGAACAGCAAGTTAGCAGCTCTTTGCCGGGACAGCAGCAGCATCTCAGGCCTATGCCTGATCTTCTCATCTTTGACATAATGGAGGAATTTCTTTTTAGGCAAGAGTTAATATTCAGACAGATCCTTTAAAGAAGTCACCAAGCTGGGAATGTTTCCACATCACAAGCATAGTCAAGGACATGGTACAAGCCTTGAGAATCCTAAGAATAATTTCGTCTTTCTCTGAAGTGAGTGGCACCTGGCTAAATGTTGCCTGATAAGTTATTGCTGTCATCAGTAATGTAATGACAGGTCAGGCATCAAGCATCCTAGTGTAAGAAGTTGCATCAGGAGCTTGAAAGCACATGGCATCCACGAAAGACTGGTCCTGAGCATGCAGAGATAATGCACATAAAGTCAGCACTGCACTTTCTAACATGGCAGATAGGCAGGTACAGTGAGTGTTTACTTAGTCTGTTCTGCATCATTCTCATGACTCAAACTAACTGCAAATCCCATATGGAGTTCTTCCAGCCAAAATATTTTGAATGGATATTAAATTAAGTGTTTCATTTTAGTTTATAGAGTTGTTTTATTTTGTTTTTCTTCAGTATACTTTAAAATTTATATATAGGCAACTTTTATTTTTTCCTCCCCCTTTCCCTTCCACTCCCTCTCTTCTTTGCTATTACTTAAAAAAATTCTCTATTTTTCACTCTTTCTGTTTTTAATTTAAAAAGTTTATCAAATCTGCAATGAGCTAAAATCGTTTTGATAAAATCTATGCACATTATGTTCAGAAGAAAAGTTACCTGTTAAAACCCACATATTTTGATTGTCACTGCAGCTCAGACCACTCTGATGACTTGTTTCAGTTGCATTTGTTACCGAAAACCTGGAATAAGAAACTTATCAACACCAGTGGGATGTAGATAAGCAGACACTTCTTTATTACGGCGCCGGGTGCACAGGTGATAGCTCCTCCTAATGTGCACACCTTGCACCAAAATCAAGCTTCTTACATAGAGCCTACTCATACATAAACATGTTATTCCCGAAAATCATTAACATATTCTCCTCCCATTTCCGATTCTGCGCAACAAAAGTTAGAATCCTCTAGAAATGGGTCTGGGGTACAAAATGGGTAGGTGGTCTCTGAGTCGGTGGTGGCGATCTCCTCCTGCCGGAATTACCTTTTACCTAATTCCATGGTATCCTTGGCAGGTAACTATAAACAGTTACGGTTGGCTCTCTTTGCTCTCTTTAATCTAGACTTCTGACGGCTACATACATTGTTCTATTGTTCTAGTTTCTATGTAAGTATTAATCTGTTTGTAAATCAACTTGTACTGCATGTTTCTATCAAATCAACTTGTACTTGTTCTACTGGTTTCTATTAAATGATTTTGACCTGTCCCTTTGGTCCTGGTACAGGGCCATACAGGGGATTTCATAACAGCATCTAGTTGCTCAACAAACACATTTCTCACTAAAACATTTCTTATAACTCTACATTATTAGAATTAAATATTATAAATTATTGATTCAATTTTTAATTACCAAAATTCTAAATATCAGTAACACATTCACTATCAACTATCAAATAACAGACCTGTGCAATCAATGATACTTAAGAAACAGTTGTACAGTATGCCTGTTACAAGATTTTGAGGCTTACTTTTCTCACCCATAACGCCCATTGGACAAGCTGCAGTTCTGCATTTTAAACAAGACATTTGTCCTGAAGCTGTTTTACATTGTTGCACTGCCTTTTTATTTTTATTTCCTTTTTGTCTGGTTTTGTTTGTTTGGTTTGGTTTTGTTTAGGTTTTTTGTTTGTTTGGGTTTTTTTAGGACTTATACACTCCAGCACAAGCAGCAGTTTCCAGGTACTAGTCTGCCAAGGCAAATCATAAATTATGCTTAAGGGAAAACCCATTACTGAGCTTCAATCACTTATTGCATAATGAATGTATATTTCAGGTACAGTGAAACATTTATAAGGTTACTGAAAGTATAGCAATTAATAAAGTACAGGTGAACTTAAACAGCAGTGTATTTGGTATTTAAGAGTTCACTGGTGATACATATCATAGGGTGCTAAAAACACTTTAAATATACTACTCTTCCTCCCAGCAAAGCCCAGATTTCTGCTACTTCATTACTGGAAATAACCAAATTCATTAATAAAACATTAGATAATTAAGAAAAAGCTTTCTTTTTTGATTAAGAAAACAGTAAACATTTATCTGCAACTCATATATGTCAGATTACATATTTCAAGTGGTCTTATTTGGTTGCAGTTATGGCTACATCCTTCCTCCATGCTCTGAAATATCTGCTCATATTTCATACCCATTCATTGGATGGAAGTAGCCAGATCTGCTCTGATATAATTAGGAAATTCTGAAATAAGGTAAGAACAAAAATGCTCCCATCTGCAATTTCTTTTTATTTTCATTCACTTTGACAATATTTGCCTGCTTCTAACTGACTAGATTAGTGAAATATGGGCTGGAAAACAACGAAGTGCTAAGAAAACTTTTGTCATATAAACCACTGTGAGCTTCACAGCTGTGTAAGACCAGCAGGTGTCAAAAGCCCTGGTGACAGCTGCTAATGGACCTTAGATAAGAGTCATATAGACTGGCCCAGAGCCATGTCATCTTAGAACAGAAATCTTAGAAGAGAAACTGCAGTCCATTCATTGTCCTCATCATGCTTAGGAAATTAATGTCTGATCATGTGTCTGTGAGCAGTGCTGTTTTGCTCATGCGGACGTACCACTGACTCTCTGTGACAGCAGCATTGCATTCTCCAGAATAAGTGATATTATTTCTCCATGGGGCAGGAGATCTGCCTGTGCTTAAAAAGAAACAGATTTTTTAAAAAGAGGCACTTTTCGTAGATTGATTGGAAGCAGATTTTCTGACAAATATAAGAAAAGTCTATAAGCACTAGAGACAAAGAGGGTTTTTTTCTCATTTTTTGCACAAAATAAATATAGTACGATTACTGATGTACATAAAACCACCTGCAAATAACTTGCAACTTTGTGAATGTTACAGGTGATGTAAATCATTCTATTGTGTTCTCTAGGAGAACCATTGCAAGACAAATCATTATGGTCAAACATGCTCTGCGTATCAGCAGAGGAAAGCAACTCTTAAGAACTTCTTCTTGGTACCAGAAGGAGATGAATATGTGTTCTATATGATACAGAGAAGACATCACAGTATTGGTTTTCTAATTACTCTGTGAACTAGGAGAGTTTTCAGTAGAATGATGTCCAACATCCATTTTAGTGCTTTACACTAATGCCCACCAAATGGTGGGAGGGAGAGAAAGAAGATTAAGTCCAATTACAGCTAAGGCAAGAAGATATATATAAAAATTCAAAAGTAGTGTGCAACTGACCCATGAGGAACAAAAATGTTGCAGAGGGTGGACAAAACCCCTCTTCACACAGTATTTTGGTTTTGAACATAATTGTTGGAAGTCTAGTCAGTACAACCATTAACCAAAAATGTGCAGTGACTGTAGAAGTCAAATGTGATAATTGTGAATGTGCTTGTTTGTGGCAGAGCAAAGGAGGGGCAGAGTATTGACACTACACAAAGAAACACTGCTGCACAGCCCTGCTCAGGATCAGGTCTTCTTTCACATAAGGAAAGGCAAGCTTATCAGAAATTTAACTTGAACTGTACTTTCTATAAGGAGAAAACAGAAACACTTATTTCACACTGTGGTGTTTGGCTCATAAGCAATTTTTGGTTTGCCAGTAGTAACAAGCATAAAGTAGAGACAATATTGTAAAGCAGGAAGAAGTGAAAGCTGACATGTTTACAACATACCAGACTGTATTTGAAGGGCTTGGCAGGGTTACAGAAAAACAAATCATAAAAACGAACTCAAATGTTAAACTAGTAGGAAAGTACTGGGGAAGGTAATGGTGACATTACAAAGTGAAGCAAAAAGAAAGCTAAGCTGTCCTGAAGAGCAGCAAGTTAGAAAGAGTGAGAACATACATATTGCAAAGGCTCAGTAGCAACTTCTAGTAGATCAGAAAAGACTGAGATAAGAGTAGGGTTATGTCATTGTAATCTAACTATGACTACAAGGCAAGAACAGTTTTGATTATATATTATTAGAGAAATAAAAAGTAATAGAGAATGGAAAACATAATTACATATTTGTGCTTCTAAAAGTGGTTTCATTAATTATACTGGCCAAAAAAAAGCAAAATCAGATAGGAGTCTGTAACTCTAAATTGTTTACAACATTTTTAGAAATGTCAGGTTTGCTGGACAACATGTAATATACAGGAACAGTTATTAAACCTAGTGTGCAGCAGTGAAACTTTGGAGATTATTATGTTAGTCCTAAAACAAAGAAAACTAATATGGTAAGAATTTTTTTACAAGCTTCAACATTTTAGTCACATTTAGAATCATAGAATAGTTAGGATTGGAAAGGACCTTAATATCATCTAGTTCCACCCCCCTGCCATAGGCAGGACACCTCACACTATACCATGCCACCCAAGGCTTCATCCAACCTAGCCTTGAACACTGCCAGGCATGGAGCACTCACAACTTCCCTGGCCAACCCATTCAAGCATCTCACCACCCTCACAGGAAAGAATGTCTTCCTTATATCCAATCTAAACCTCTCCTGTTTTAAGTTTCAACCTGTTACCCCTTGTCCTGTCACTAAAATCCCTAATGAAGAGTCCCTCCCCAGCATCCCTGTAGGCCCCCCTTCAGATACTCTTCTCCAGGCTGAACACCTCCAACTCTCAGCCTGTCTTTGTATGGGAGATGCTCCAATCCCCCGATCATCTTCATGGCCCTCCTCTGCACTTGTTCCAACACTTCCATGTCCTTTTTATGTTGAGGACACCAGAACTGCGCAATACTCCGAGTGAGGTCACCCGAGAGCAGAGTAGAGGGGCAGGATCACCTCCTTCAACCTGCTGGTTACACTCCTTCTGATGCAGCCCAGGATACGATTGGCTTTCTGGGCTGTAAGCACACACTGAAGCCGGCTCATGCTCATGTTCTCATTGACCACCACCCCCAAGTCCTTCTCCGCAGGGCTGCTCTGAATCTTCTCTCTGCCCAACCTGTAGCTGTGCCTGGGATTGCTCTGACTCAGGTGTAGGACCTTGCACTTGGCATGGTTAAACTTCATGAAGTTGGCGTCAGCCCACCTCACAAGTGTGTCAAGTTCCCTCTGGACGGCATTCCTTCCCTCCAACGTTCAGGTTCTTAAGATGGTCTTGAACCACATAGCAAAATTGTCAATCAGATATTATGTATAAAAACCAACTTAAAGTAATATTAGCATCAAATATTATATTTTTTGCAAAGACCTTTTTAAATACTTAACACTTTGGAGAAATTTTACAATCAAAATGCTGCCCTGAAGTCATCATTGACATCATTCCAGCCTTTTCTGAAGACAAGTATTATAATTAAAATGACAGTGCATGAAAATGACAGTGCATGAGAAAGTACAGGAAATACTTTCTTGCTTTTAAACAGTTGAATACAAAGAGGTTTTTAATTTGTTTCCTCTAATTGTGGGTTCTAATTTCATATGATCAGCATAATATAAACTATGCCCTTACTAGTATTTTAGAAATAGACTGTTTATTTCTTAGTGTTTGTGATATATACACAACACAAGTAGCCCAACAAAAATCATAAATGAATACTGTATACAAGCCACAGCACTGTTAAAAAGTAGCAGATGTCTTCCTCAGAGTACATTCATATTACGAAGAAGGCTTAAGCATGGAAGTCAAGTCATAGGGAAAGTATGGGTGAACAGTTTGGATTCATCATTGCGTATTACATGCTACCATGACTGATCTGCCATCTTCAGTCCCCCTTGATGTGTACCACTGTGACAGAGAACAGACATTGGCCCTATGACACTTCAGTCACAGCAAATACTGAAACATTGCAGAGACTGAGACACACCACATCTTAAAATATTGTGTCTTGACAATATTTTAAAATAGTTGTTTTAGTAGAGCTTCACTGGAGAAAGAAGTAAATGAGCTACTCCTGTGGGCTTATCATCCAGTTCACTTTCAAAGTCTCCACAAAGGACACGCCTATATTTTTCATATATGGCATTAAATCACTTTTGTACATTGAATGAAAAGGAGAAAGGGTTAGCAGCTGGCTCAAGAGAGAAGTGAATAAGTACATGTACCCCGATACACTATTCACTGCTTTTCTTTAAAACCTCCCCAAGCTTTTTCTCTCCTTAACACTAAGAATGTTCAAGATTTCACTTTGAAGCTCCATCAACCTACTCAAGTGAAGTGTATCATTTCAGTGCTATCTGTGCCATGCTACAAGGAATTAGTAGGATGTGAATTAAAACCTCCTAAAATTGTACTTTTTGTTGGCCCACATCAAAGACTGTAGCATATATGACCACTCTGGTTGTTTGATTCATTCGCTTAATTAATCCATTAAAACTTTGGGCTTTAATGTTGAACAAACCATAACCGAATTTTTATTCTCCGCTGCAGAGGTGACCCCCAGATCATGGGTTTGTCCCAGTGTATACAGAATTTTTAATAAGTCTTCATTACTTAACTTTGCTATCAACATCAGTCTACTGTCATGTCATTAAGATAATGCTTGTCTGACAGATTCACAATGACATCTTCCAGGACCGTCCAGCTTTCTAACAGCATTTCACTCTGTAACTCTGACTTTAACCTACCATAAGGCAGCAGTTTGGCAACAACTTTATGGGACTGATATTCAAGAATGCAGAAGCTTCAGCAAGGGTGCAGTGCAAAGGTGCCTAAAATAATGATATTAATGATCTCACTAATGTATTTATTAGTTCATGTGTAGAGCAGAAATGAGAATTGATTTATCTGTCATCACTTTTTCAATCAATCTGGTCCTACTGCAAAGCAAAAAGTCATATTTGTTAAAAGAAACTGGTGCTTTAAAACAGGAATGATGTACACCTCTCTCTTCCTTTCTACTATTCTATGTTACAAGCCATGGGACTTGATTACAAATATGGGATTCAAGAACTGGATATTCCCAGAAGGAAAACTGTAGAAAAGCAAGGGTGAATTTTCAAGATCATGTGCATTACATAGGAGACTAATCACCTCCTGAACAACAATTGAACTTTTGACAAAAAATCATTCTATCCTCATTTTTGTATGTCATCACAGCCAGGATTGCCCTATGCAAACTTGTGTTCCACCTCTTCTCTTGCCCTGCATCTGGGAGTTAACTGCATTGATCAAAGTTTCTGGAACTACACATAATACTGCCTCGGATATCTGATGTTTTTCCAGTGATTTTCAGTTGATAACTGTTCATGAAATTGCTGCTTACATTCTCTTTGTTGGGGGATAAAGCTAGTAAGAACTAAAAAAACCCTCTTAAAATTATTCTATAGTAACTAGTTAAAAATTATCTGTTGTCCTTTTAAAATATTTCTTATCTTCAGAAGATAGATGGTGTCATATTGAACTGAGACATACAGTGATTGTATCAATATTAAAAAGATAAATTGAAGCACCACTGGCTCCAACATAGTTTTGACACCAAGCAACCTGACTAATAAAATAAAAGCTAATTTTAAAAATAATTTACCTCCTGGAGACCTTAAAATGGATTTTACTAATGAAAAACTAACATGGATTTTCCCTGATAGGTGAAGCACATGAGACTGTGGAAGCATGGATATTTTCACAAGGGCAAAACAAAATATTCAGTAAGCTGGTTTACCAATTAGAAGTCACTTCAAACCTTGTTCATAAGTGTTTATACATAACGGTGTCCTACAGCCACCTAAGCAAAACAAAACATAAATTTTGCATATATAGCAAGTTGGTCATTAACAGTTGTATTCGCTAGAATTGCTCTCTAATGACCAATGATATTGTTTAAATCCATAAAAGAGAACAGCTCTGTAGCTTTTTTTTTTGTTGCTGGATAAGTAACTAATCATTCAGTGAACTCTGTAGAAAAACCCAGCATAGATCTTCAACCTCACTTTTCCTGTGAAGAGTAGTAATTAAGCCATAGGTAGGAATATCTACCTGCACAAAGGTAGTTTNCTGTAGCTTTTTTTTTTTGTTGCTGGATAAGTAACTAATCATTCAGTGAACTCTGTAGAAAAACCCAGCATAGATCTTCAACCTCACTTTTCCTGTGAAGAGTAGTAATTAAGCCATAGGTAGGAATATCTACCTGCACAAAGGTAGTTTTAAAATTATGGCTTCACTTACTATGCTCATATCTTAGTTGGGGTTTATGAGACAAATGGAATTTCAGAGAACTGAATCAGGAAACAAGTCAGAGGTCCTTTAAAGAACAAAAGGACAAGATCTATTGACATCAAAGTATTAGCAAGTTATAGAGGTGGCTTCTCCATAAGAAGGAAACAAAACTGACACAGGCAACATAAAATGCGTACTATATAGTGTATTTGACATGTACCCCAAAATGTATTTTGTTTTAAATCCACAAAATCACAGTAAGTGACATAGGAACTAAAGTTTCATGGTTTGGTTACTAGAATTGTTTGTATATCAGAAATTAAATATTTAAATCCCCATTAAAATGTTAAAGCCACAATGGCTTCCACTTCAGAAGGACAAAGCCTTTTTTAAGACTGTTTTAAAATATAAAAGGACTAAATGTCCCTCCTGGCAAGATACAGATTGGATAGGTATTGGTTAGATGGGTAGGAAATTGGCTAAGATGTCACATTGAGCAGGTAATGATCAATTTTTTTAACTCAGGCTGACAAACTCTTACAACTGGGATCCCCCAGGGATCAATACTGAACCACATGCTACACAGTCACATTGGATGAAAAGCACCCTTGCAGATCACGCCAAACTGTGTGGTAAGGTGCACATGTCAGAAGGGAGAGCCCTCCTGGAGACAGACCTGAATAGGCTGGAAGAGTGTGATATCAAGAACTGTATAACATTTAACAGAGACAAGAGCAAAGCCCTGTTCCTGAGATGTCATAACCAAGAGCACAATACAGGCTAGGATTGTGAGGCTGGGCAGCAGTCCTGCTGAAAGGGACTGCTTGGGGGTCCTGGTGGACAATGAGCTGACCATACATCAGCAGTGTGCTACTGCAACAGGAAAGGCAGTTCAGATCCTGTGCTGCATCCCCACTTGTCCTAGCACAAACAGGGACACAATCATCCTACTCTTCTCAGTGCTTGTCAAGCCACATCTGGAGTGTTGTGTCCAGTTTAGGTCCCCACAGTTCATGAAAATTGAGGACAGCCTGGAGAGGGTCCAAAGGAGGGCTAGAAAGATGATCAAAGATTGGGAGAACCTGATCTTCGAGGAAAGACTGAAGGAGTTAATAGGCGGCCTTATCACAGTATTCCAGAACTTAAAAAATAGCTACAAAAGGGATGGAGGCTCTCCTTTAACAAGTATCCACATGGACCAATAGGGGCAAGGGGTACAAAGACAAGGCGCAGGGGTACAAGTTGTACTGGGAGAGGTTTCTTCTCAACATACAAAAGAATGTTTTACAAGTGAGAACAATCATTCATTAGAACCTCTCCAGGGACATGGCAGAATACTTACCAGTTGATGTTGACCAGGTACAGATGGACAGGTTGCTAGATGGCCTAATATTTTCTTCCTTTCCTGCAAAAAATTGGACTAGATGATCTTCTGGGATCCCTTCCAACCTGAAAGATTTTATGATATGATTTTATGAATCTTTCATGACCAGATTTGAAAATTTTTGTCCATGTAATTTTCTGTCAGGTAAAATATGCAAATTTTAGAAAATAAAGTTAAGTCCCACCTTGTCAAAGATTTCTTCTCCATACAGTTTTACAGATCATTTGCACTAACATACAGTGGAAAAGACACTTCCACATCATGAGATGCCTGCTTCAGTTGCGAAGCCATAACTGACAGCCCAGAGGTGACAAAGAGTAGTTTTAACTGAGTATATGGCCACCTCTCAGCAGCTTCAGAACAAATGTGAACAGGCTAGTCTAAAGGAAGGCTTTCTACTGAAGAAAACCGGTCACACCTTTACATGGCCAAGGGCAAACTTTTTATATTTGCTTCCATCTTTCCATTGAACTGTGAAATGGTCCCTTTCTGCCACATCTCCAGATCAGATTTCTGGTCTGTCTCTATTATGTCCATTTCACAGGAGTCAGCTTTGAAGCTGAAATCCTAATCCAGACTTTTTCTATTAGAACATCTAATTTTTGGTCTTAGCATGTTTACAAGCCTGAGCTAAACTGTTTTGGCTCTGAAACTACAGGTTTAGACAC
>NDXB01008614.1:50395-62118 GCA_002631895.1 Agapornis roseicollis
TGCAGTGAAAATAAAAAAACAAACCAAAACTAACAAAAAAAAAAAAAAAAGAAACCAACAAAAAATCAAACAACCAAACAAAAACAAACCCACAAAACTACTTACAGAAGGGATACCAGGTATTTCTAGCTGCTGTCCAGTGGGAATTTGAATAGAGGCAGAGTCAAAGCCACCCAGACAAGCCAGAATTGCTTGCTTTCCAATATATATTACTAGTAAAAGTTTTAAAGATATTCCAGTTTCTTACCAGATTCCATGCTACCATACCTCCCAACCTGCAAGACATACGAAAGTTTCAAATATTGAAAAAGGAGGATACTTTTAAGGGTTGCTTTAATGTCCATGTGGTTTTGTTCATACGACCAAAACCAAGTTCAGTATGAGATCAGATCCACTGAATATTTTAGAAGGCAGTTCATTAGGTCAAGGAAATGTGCAGATATTTGTTAGTTTTACAATGCCCACTGGTCTGAATCTCAAATATATAAAGAAAAAAATATTTAAGGAAAAATGTTCCTGGTGTCCTCTATGGCAATTTTTCTTCTCATGGTGTTGTTCATAATCATCACTGCATAAACTCTAGGACGAGACCTGTCTAACTTTTTACATTAAAGGATAAAGCTTCAATTATAATATTGAATTGAAGAGAGAGATTGATTTACCAGTGTTAAAGTTGCTGTGACTGTGTGACCTAGAAATAACCATGGTTACAAAAATAAAGTTCTTGTTCTCTGAAAACTGAAGGATAAATTAAAGCAACATTTGACTGTCAAAACTTAAAAGGGCTTTAAACTAAACCACATATCATAGTATAAAGTATAGTATTTGAAAGACCATTGGAAGTGGGTGGGCTGAACTAACGCCAGTTGAAGTCAATAAAATAGTTTCCATTACATCAAAAGAATTACTATCAACCTTAAAATATGAATTTCCCTGCCATAGCATTAATAGTTGAAAAGCTTTATTCCTTACTAATACTTGGAAAACTGCAATTTTCCCTACCAAGAAAAGTAGGTCTTTATTATAAATGAGACCTTTCCAAAGACAAGAGCAAATTGAGGGCTGAGAGTTTTCTATGAAAAGGTGGTAACTGCAGAGCTGTTAAACAGTTTGCTAAAAGATGTGTGCTCAGCAGTGGCCCTCTGTTCCCTGTGGAAGACCAGTTGCTGCTGATATACCTGTAGAAACCTTTGTTCTTGTCCTTTATTTCTCTCACCAGATTTTACTACAGATGGGCTTTGTCTTTTCTAAGCCCACACCTGCATACTTAGATTTTCTGTTTGTATTCCTCTTAGGTCACCTGCCTTCCTTTGTATTTTTTATTGGAATCTCCTTGTCTATCCACTCACCCTTCTGTCACCTTTGCTTGATTTTTCACTTATAGGGAGAAGATTTTCCTGGGCTTGAGTAGGTGAACCTTGGAAACATCAATGAGTTCTTGGACCCCTGTCCATAATCATTTCTCATGGGGTTCTTCCATGCAGGTCATTGAATAAGTTAATGATTTCTCTCCTAATGTTCACAGCTGTGGTCTTCCATTTTTGCACTGCTCTCTCCTCTCAAGGTCCTGAATTCCACCATCTTGCAGTCACTGCAGTCAAAGCTGCTTTTGACCTTCACACCTCCAGTGAGTTATTCTTTCTTTGTGAGTACAAAGTCCAGCAGAACATCTCTGCTCACTGGCTCCTCTATCTTTCGAGTTAGGAAGCTGTCACTAATCCTCTCCAGGAACCTCCTAAAGTGTTTTCTTCCTGCTTTGCTGGAAACCTCTCCTCTCCAGGTGGTATCAGGGTAGTTGACGTCACGAGAAGCATGGCCTGTAAATGTGAAGTCACTTCCAGACTCACCTACTTGTTCTTCCTAACCAGGTGGCCTCCAGCAGGCATTCACTATGTCACCTATACTGATCTGCTCATTAATTGTTATCTATAAGATCTCAGTTGACTCATTATCCTTTCCCAGGCAGAACTCTATGTAATCCAACAGCTCATTCACATAAAGGGTAAAAACTTCCTTGTCTTCCTGCACTAAAGAGCCTGTATGTCTCTACTGCAGCACTCCAGTCATGCAAAACATTCTACCATACCTCTGTGATCCCAACAGGATCATAGCCCTGCAAATAAACACAGATGTCTAATTTCTCATTTTTACTCTCCATGCTGTATACACTGCTGTACAGACACTTCTGAGAGGCACTTTGGCATGCCAATTTCCCAGAAAAGGTCTGGGGCTTTTTTTACATCATTGTGCTTTATAGGCACTTGCTTGTTTACATGCATATACTTGAGGTGACTCTGCTTAAGACTTGCTTTATTGATTTTGTATTCCCTTTTCTTCATCTCACCCCAGGTCCTTTGCTTGTCAACCCTGTTTGCTATTCCCTCACAGGTGTTAATTTTCTCCATTCTCTGTCGATCCTGATTTAAGGCCTTTCTTGCTAGTTGAATCTCACTGGCAAACATACCTTCACTTTGCTTAGTGAGACAGATCCCATCTCTCCCAAGTGGACGCTGATTCTTGAAAGGGCTCCAATTGTCATAGAAACCAAAATTGTGCTGCTGACATCAGCTCTGCACCTAATTCTTGATACACAGTACAGTGCTCTCCTCCTTACATCATTTTCCCTTACTGGCAGGACAGGAAATCAGCACTTCAGTCCCCACTCCCCTAACTGCCACCACCAGAGCTTTGTCATAATTTTTGACACACCCCAGGTTGTTTGTGTGGTATCATTTGTGCCCAGTTAGAAGAACTGCTTGTTAGAAGTCAAGGTCTTCTGTACTTCTTACCAATCCTGTCAGCAGCAAGAACCTTGAAGTTCCTCGAAGTGTCTCAGCATTCTCCAATGACTTTGCTATTTGATTTGGAAGACTGTGAAGCAGGAGTAATGAAATGTTGCACAGATTTCTGTGACTGATGGCTGCCTCTGTTGGCAATGTGGGAAGGGAAGAAGCAAAATGAAAACACTCTCTGACTAAAAGCTTTTTGGCACTTTTATGTGACATCCCCTGTACCCTGCTCTGACCTTCCCATGCCTTTCCTTTTCACCTCAAAGCACCCTCCCTCATTTGCCCCAGAGGAGAGTGGGTACCCAGATGGTGCTCCTCACCTCCTCTTCATTGGATTCCCACCTGCACAGCCACCCCATTCACTCTTCTCCCCTTGAAGGTCAACTGGAACAACTTTCATAAAATCTAACTACACTACTTGTGTAAAGTAGAAACTCCTATTCACAGCTAGCCTTAAAAAAGAGCCCTTTCTACACAGAAGGGTATTGTTACAGTTTTGATTTTAGTACATGAATTTCTGCATGCCACATACTCCCTCACGATTTCAAAGAATCAAACCCACCTCTCTTACTTTCCAGTATATCAAAGGGCTTTCCTGACTCTTGCTGCTAATCACCTCTCTCTCACTTCTGACTGATTATATTATTCCTAAGTTAGCCGTTGGAGCTGATTGAGGTAAATTGCATTCAAAACCAGCAGCACATTAATGGGAATTAAAAAAAAAAAAAAAAAACAACAAACAAAAACAAACAAACAAAAAAAACAAACAAAAAAAAATCAAAACACACCAAAACCCGAAGAGATAAAAAGCATGTGTTTGTTGGACTTCCCTCCACCATCAGAGGTGCATGATCTCTCTGTTGCTGCCACAGACATTTTCCTTGATCCTGAAAAACATGGTCTCAGGCTGCATTTCTGCAGAGATACCATCCTGCTGATCCATGTGTGCCATCTCTGATTTGAGATTACTCATAAATTACAGTTATGCTCTGTAATTTCCCCTCTTTGTTCTCCACTACAAGCCTATTTATCTCTAATTAATTGAGAAAGTTAGTTTATAAGAGTGCCAAAATGGAGGACTAGTTCACCTGCTGGTGAGATAAATGTTGTTGTAATAAAACAGATGGTATTGTCATGTTTACCCAGCTTTCTAGCAACTCTGATTCAGTCAGGAATGAAACAACTCTCCTACCTTACACACCCACCAAAAAATTTGGTGACAGTAAGTTTACTTATTGACTTGTATGCTGTTTAATTAAGCTTGTATCAACCTACATGTTAAAGTTCTCCAGTTGGAATATATGCACAGTCTGTACACTGGCTCTGACTGGGGTGAGATACTTTGAGAAGATGTTAGCGAATGAGTATCAAACTCCTCTTATCAAAATTCTCATTTGATCTTCTTCACAAGCCTATTTTCTAAGGACACTGTAATAGTTAATAGGTCAAGGTTTATCATAAATGCTAGGTTCTTTTATAATTATTGAAAAACTGATCCTATGGTAGTTGTTCATATTATTCCCCAAAATCCCATAAATTTAGTTGCAGTTGCCAGCATCCTTTTTACTCTGAATGAGATTCAACCTGTTGATGCTGTTGGCTTATTTTTTACTACATGCTGCTGCACAACATTTGCAATAACATCATCTTTTGTAATCAGGTCAAGTAACTGTAGAAAATTTCCTTTATTGACTGATTCTATAGACTCATCATGGCCTCTCAGTGCTAAATTTTTGTCTCCTGGCTCAAAAGGTAATTACTTCTATTACTGTCCTAAAATAACATATTTAATTGACAATCATTTTCTGAGGATGCCCATTAGTTCAATGACACCTCAGTTTCCATGTGACAGGGATTGAGTGTATAATTTATTTATCCTTCAAACCCCAGTCCAATACTAAAATCTGATGAATAATAAAGCTCATTTTTCTCGTGTGTTTTTCAGTGTGCTTTAAGAGAAGAAAAAGAATGCTAAATAATTTTGTCACAGTAGAGAAGTTGGGAGGACAGAGGCACTCACACTGATAGTTGTGAAAACTGTCCAAGATACTGATAGCTTTGACAGTGGTTTCAGAAGGACAGAGAAATCTAAAATTGTGCATAGTATAATACATGAAAAGTAGGGGGAGATAAGCTTCCCAGCAGATGCCCCAGTTTATGAATAGATAGTGCCTCTCTCTCACAAGTTCACAGTTCTCGCAATTTAGTAATTACTGAAAGGTAACTGTTTAGATTCAGTTGAAGACTTTATATAGTGTTGCCTTGGAGATTTTGCCTGCGAGTGAAAATAACCAAACAAAAGCCAACCAACTGAATAAAAAAAGCACCCCACTCTAGAAGTTATAGACTGTGTATAACTACATTCATTCTTCCAGTGACTTCCTGTGTGATTTTATAAAAACCTTTTTTTTTTTCCCCAAGCCAGCTTAGTCTAGAAGAGCATCCAGATCTGTCTGTTTTTTTTACTGAAAATTTAACTTTTTGTGTCATTCTTTTTTTTCAACGAAGCTGAATTCTCCCAGTTTTATATGATAAATTTATTGTACTTAGAAATTCAATTCCTTAGAAATTGAAATCAAAATTATTTTGATCAGTTTTGACCCATCCTTTAGTTAGGCTTACTTTTTTACTGCCTAAAGATGCTTTACAAGTTTTATTTCCTCTCCTGGAGCACACAATAACATAAAAATCATCAGATAAGTACACAATCTAGTATGTGGATATTATTTTTATTCTTAGAGAGGTATGCTGCTTATTTTTAAAGGCAAGTCATGCAAAGAGTAGAAACTTCACCTGTTTCCTCTATTCATTGAGTCGCTGTAATATTGGAAAACTATATAGAATCATAGAATCATAAAATAGTTAGGGTTGGAAAGGACCTTAAGATCATCTAGTTCCAAGCACCCTGCCATAAGCAGGGACACCTCACAGAAAACCATGACACCCAAGGCTTCATCCAACCTGGCCTGGAACACTGCCAGGCATGGAGCACTCACAACTTCCCTGGCCAACCCATTCCAGTGCCTCACCACCTTAACAGGAAAGAATTTCTTCCTTAGATCCAATCTAAACCTCTCCTGTTTAGGTTTGAACCCATTACCCCTTGTTCTGTCACCACAGTCCCTAATGAAGAGTCCCTCCCCAGCATCCCTATAGGCACCTTCAGATACTGGAAGGCTGCCATGGGGCCTCCATGCAGCCTTCTCTTCTCCAGGCTGAACAGCCCCGACTCTTTCAGCTTGTCTTCGTATGGGAGATGCTCCAGTCCCCCAGTCATCTTCGTGGCCCTCCTCTGCACTTGTTCCAACAGCTCCATGTCCTTTTTATGTTGAGGACACCACAACTGACCACAATACTCCAAGTGAGGTCTCCCAAGAGCAGAGTAGATCCGGGGCAGGATCACTTCCCTCGAACTGCTGGTCACGCTCCTTTTAATGCAGCCCAGGATACAGTTGGCTTTCTGGACTGCAAGAGCAGACTGCAGTTGGCTCATGGTCATGTTCTCATCGACCACCACCCCTAAGTTCATCTCCACAGGGCTGCTCTGAATCTCCTCTTTGCCCAACCTGTAGCTGTGCCTGGGATTGCTTTGACCCAGGTGTACGACCTTGCACTTGGCATGGTTAAACTTCATGAGGCTGACACCAGCCCACCTCACAAGCATGTCAAGGTCCCTCTGGATGGCATTCCTTCCCTCCAGCATATCCACCGAGCCACACAGCTTGGTGTCATGGGCAGACTTGCTGAGGGCGCTCTGAGTCCCACTGTCCATGTCAGTAACAAAGATGTTAAACAAGACCGGTCCCAACACCAATCCCTGAGGGACACCGTTCGTCACTGGCCTCCAGCCAGACACTGAGCCATTGACCACAACTCTTTGTGGGCAGCCATCCAGCCAGTTCTTTATCCACCGAGTGCTCCACCTATCAAATTGATGTCTCTCCAATTTAGAGAGAAGGATGTCGTGTGGGACAGTGTTGAACACTTTGCTCAAGTCCAGGCAGATGACGTCAATTGCAATACCCCTGTCCATCAGTTCTGTAACCCCATCATAGAAGGCCACCAAATTGGTCAGGCAGGATTTCCCCTTAGTGAAGCCATGCTGGCTGTCACCAAGCACCTCGTTGTTTTTCATGTGCCTTAGCATGGCTTCCAGGAGAATCTGCTCCAAGATTTTTCCAGGCACAGAGGTGAGACTGACTGGTCTGTAGTTCCCTGGGTCATCCATTTTCCCCTTCTTGAAAATGGGGGTTATATTTCCCCTTTTCCAGTCTTCAGGAACTTCCCCTGACTGCCATGATGTTTCAAATGTGATGGCCAGTGGCTTAGCAACTTCACTCGCCAGCTCCTTTAGGACCCGCGGATGGATTTCATCAGGTCCCATGGACTTGTATATATATATTCAGTTTCAATATGCATTGCAAAAATTAAAATGGGAACACCAGTGAGTGGGTGTATGCTTGCAGGCTGGGTATTCTGTCATTTTAGGTACAGCCTATTTATCCAGTACATCCTCTTATTCAGGAATCTTGTAATAAACCAACAAGAACTGTACAAATATGATGCCAAAATGCTTATCATAAAAATTGTACCTTGAAATTCTGCTTTCTGTATTTATAAAGAAAAATATTTATTTGTGATAAGCAAACATAGTTCTAAGTTTTATGATGTTTTACACAGTTTCCCCTCTACATCTAATATTTCTCTGAATACCTAGAATAACCTGGACATTATTTATTCTACATTAATTCCAAAACACCAAAATTTAGAGAAAATTTTCAAGATAATACTGCTACTGCATATCTGCAGAGACACAAAACGTTTTACACATTGTTTGACTAGAAGACAAAGAATGCAGAATAAGCAGTGCGGAGTGCTTCACCCTTAAAACTTGTCAGTCTCTCATGACACTTGCGTTTGGTTTTCCACTTTGAAAATTTAAATTGTTGTAAGCATTCGAAAGTATTGAATATCAGGAATCTGTTTATAAAACATGTACTGTTAAAGACCACTCTGACAAAAGAAATTTCAACAGTCTGAGTATTATATGAAACAGAGGACTTAACAGAGAAAAAGGTGCCAGTAGCAAACGTAATTTCTTCTTATGAATTAACTATTTTTTAACGGAATAGAACTTTCTGTATTCTCCTTCATTTTGTTTGCAGCAAAGCACTGATATAGCAACTGTACAGTGGCATTCCAAATCTGATCTAATACAGACAACGCCATCACTAACAAGTTACTGGATAAGATGGCATGAGAGAGAATACTTGCCTTGACACAGTGATGTTGTCATGGACTTAATGTAGAAAGAAAAAAATAGCTGCTGTGATCTATTCTTTTATTAGCCTGCTTTTGGGAGGCATAATTAGTTAGAATTTGTTCTAGGCCTTGGAACAGGAAAACTTTTTATACTAGCAAGTTACATTAAAAAACAGTGCTGCAGTTGGAACAGTAACGATGAACATCTTTTTAATTCATTATAACTGGATCTGCAGGGAATGCTGATTTTGGCAGGCTAACAACCACATGTGATGTTTGGCCATCTCTTCAAGCTCCACAGAGTAACCCAGAGGTCATAGAAAAGCTGTACGCAGCTCTGCCTTTCTTGTTAGGTGAATGCCCATGGTGAATACACAGAAGTCCATATTACTTAGGATTGCTAGTACAGATTTGAAGAACCAGCTGAAAACAAATTTCCAGTAGTCTGTGGGAGGACAAAAAAAAAAAAAAAAAATTACTAAATTAATGCTTCTAAATAAAAAATTAGCTGCCCCAACCCNATTACTTAGGATTGCTAGTACAGATTTGAAGAACCAGCTGAAAACAAATTTCCAGTAGTCTGTGGGAGGACAAAAAAAAAAAAAAAAATTACTAAATTAATGCTTCTAAATAAAATATTAGCTGGCCAGACCTCTAATTTGACATCCTTTGTTTCCTTGGATGCCAGCAATGCTGACTGAACAACAGCTGGTAACCCTCCAGCAGCAGTAGCAAATTGCACTGGAAGATAGATGTTCCTCTTGCCTATATAACAGGACATTGATACTTTCTACCACAACTGTATGACATGGCTGAGGTGAATAGGATAACTAATAATGAAAAGTAACACTTTTCTGAGCTTTTACAGAAGATGTTGCTGAACAACTGGTCCTTTTCTACAGTCATTCAAAGATGTGGTTTCTCAGAGGATTCAGGTTTGTTATTTTCTTTGATATTTTTGTGAAAGAAGAAATCATACAAGACAATGTCATCATGCCCTAAGGATATCCATTCTGAAGCATAGCTTTCTGTGACTACAGGCAGACAGGGAGCTATTTCCTCATTGCCACAACTGTAAGTTGGTGAGAGACAGCAGGCTGTGCTTCAGTAGGGCAAGAAAGAGGATGAATGCTAAAAAGTGCGAGTGATTCAGAAAGTTTAGACAACAGCAAACTAGCCCACCAGTGGAAGAGGCTTCACAAGTTATTTTCAGTTTGCTTTTTAGCCTCTGTCATTCTCAATGGCTCTTGGAAAGCAATATCACTTCAGATGTTGTTTTAACTATTTCACCTTTTTTGTGCAAGAAGATTGTGATAATTTTATTCTGACAGGGACATTGTCTTGAACATGTGTGTTACTATATGTATCAGTCTTGCCTTCCTTGCCTCAGTAAATTCTGCTTGAAACCTAGAGGTAGTGAAAATGTTCCTCTCATGAAAGGAATAAACCTACAAACCACCATTACAAGACTTTGTGTGTAACTTAGCTTGTCATCAATTACAAAACTTGTATTTAGGATTCTGGAACTTCTAAGATGAGCTGGAGACAATTAGTTAATTTGTAGGCCAAGCAACATTGTACAGCTGACACACTCAAGTTTTTAGGGAGCATCCACATACAAGGAAATAAAGCCTGAAAATAAGCCTGCTTAATTTTTGAGTGTGTATTCATGTTCATTCAACATAGTCCTGACTTGTGTCAAGACAGCGCAGCAGGTTAAAGATGTGCATCTCTCCCATTTTTTGAAGCAGTAGCAGGTGAGGACAACCACTGACAGCACAAAAAGTGGAAGCAATGCACTCTCGATGGCTGTTGATTGTTGAACTGCCAATGTGTAGTGTCTATGGGAATTTACATGACTTCTGGTGACACTGATTAGAGATGATTTCCTAAAGAAATCTATTTTCCATCAATAGCACAGTAATGAATCATACCCAATGTTGATCTCTGTTTTGCTGGCAGTTTAAATATACAACTTTGAAACACTCTTACTGTGCTAACACTTCAAATATTATAGACAATGCTGCTCAAATTTTCCGATGGAAGTAAAAGAAATAACATATGAAAAATTGTATGGAGCTAACTTTTACAGAGGATACAGGTTCCTGAAACACTCTCATAAATGTTTATTTGCATTATAAAAGACATATAGTGAAGGATGAATGACATAATTATCGTGATGATGACAGCTTTGAAAGAAATACGCACCATTACAGAGGATTAAACAAATGTGAATAGTATATGTCATGTCACATACTTTGATCTGAGCTCTTAACCAACTGGAGAGGTGATCTCTGGCAATCTACAGCATTAACAGAAGTAAAGAACATCTGGATAGCTAATATGATTAATGAGACTGGGTATCATTTTGCTTATTTTTTTAACAAACTGACAGAAGCTGCCTTTTCTTTCTTTTTTTTTTTTTTAAGCAGGAAACTGCATAAAAGACATTTTCTAAATTATCATTTAATACAAGCAATATTTTATGTCAAATAAAAGACTTCTAGCCCTGAGAGAAGCAGGGGAGTTTACATCTTTCAATACTCTTGTGTATGTGGTCAGAGAGTGAAAACTTTTCATTATTTCTGAATTTTAATAGAGTCATGATGATCAGTATATTGGGACATGCTAGCTCTAAAAAGTGCTCACTCTTCAGCCAGTCAGAACCTCGCTGTTTACCTGTATACCAGCAGCTGAGGATGGGCCATCAGGAGGATTAAGGCTTAGAACACTTTTCACTACCTTGCTTTTTGTTGTTTTTCCATTACCGGAAGTGTTTAGCAAAGTCATACCTATGTGTTTGAAAAGTTTTGCTTGCTGTTTATAGTGATCCCTTTAAAATCCCTATATCATAGAATATTGAAAAGCTGGGTGGATCACAACCTGACTGGTAATAAGTCATTGAGTTGCTATCGTGTTAATAAAACATGTAACGACTGTTTTTAATGTACTTAGTTATGTTGAAGTAGCACGTCTGATGAAACTTATGTTAATTGTTTTTATGTGTACTCATGAAACACAGGTGTTTCCAAATATATAGGTTTAATTTTGGAAACAGAGGTCAGAATTCATTCTTGAATAACTAATGTTTAGGTAAATGTCTAAGTAACAAACACTAACAAGAGTGTCACTTTAAATTATTTTCTGGAAAAAATTGTACCAATAACATATACCCTCATCTTGTTAAGGAAGATCTCCAGGTAGGATGTTTTCTGGTTACTTATTAGCTGGGGTAGGAATACTTACATCAATGCACACACTGATTAAAATGGATTTTCAGGGGAGGTGAGTAGTAAACTGAATCCTTAAATTGTAACATTAGCATATTTGATCCAACAGTACCTGGCAGACAGGTTTTTTTTTTTCCTAGTAAATTCTAAGTATAGGTATTACATTAGAATTAAGGAAAACAGAGCTGTTATTATTAAATATTTATATTGTATAGCTTCACTTATGTAAGCCTGCATTCTAGTGTGAACTCTGTTGTGATGTGAGGTGGGACCCTGCCAGAGTTATTGTTCCTATTTACTGAGTATCAGACTACATATAAGAACAAAAATCAATATTAATGGCCAGAACACAAGTTCAGCCTGACCCTGAACAGGCCTTATAAAAAAAAAAAAAAAAAAAAAAAAAAAAAAAAAACAATTTTTCTTTTTTTTTCCCCCTTTT
>NDXB01008614.1:82609-97709 GCA_002631895.1 Agapornis roseicollis
CCCCCCCAAAAAAAAAAAGAAAAAAAAAATTAGTGAAATTCAGTTGAAACTTGAGGAGACACACATTCAGAGGAATCAGCAGTGAGAATCTGAATTAATCAATTCTTTTTCAAGAGACAGATAATCTACAGATGTATTCTGTGGGAAAGCTAAAATAAAAAAGAGATCTACAGCTACCATGTAATATCTGATTATTACTTTGTAGAAAAATTTTTATAATCTATTTTTAACTGTTTTCTTCTTTCATTTTAAGACCTCTGCTTATGATGTTATGAAGCAACACAATTACAATTAACATCTCCTGGTTTACATTGTTTATTCAGTTTTCCTCATATTGGCCATGATGCAGGAATGGGAAGGTCTCACTTGATATTTAAGAAATTTACTGAACCTGCTAATTTTTTAATAGTTTGGATTCATGATAGGTAAGCTGCCAGTCTGAAAAGGAATAAGACCACATATTTGAAGCATGAATTATCATTTTTCCTGAGGTGATAGGTGCCACTTCATGAAAGAAATTGCAAGTTATTATTAGTTCATATGGCAGAAAATTGCAAATGCAAAAGAAAATAAACATATTCTTCCATTTTGCTCATTTGCTTACTTGCTTTTTGGTCTTTTTATCTTTGAAAACCATACCAGATACATCCCACAGAGGAAATTCTCCCCAGGCCTGTGGTACGTGTAGTGCCACATCCATAGCATTTCAGTCAGGAAATGTCCTTGCCTTCTGTTTCTAGTACCAAATCCAGTCCTTCATCTTGCACTGTCAAGCTTCATTACTCCTGCTGGCAAGGGGATACTTTGCTGAGGATCATACCCCTACCAAATGGAAATAAAATACAATACAAAAATAGTCCACAAAATCATTCCATTTGGAGAAGAAAGATTGTTTTCTTAAACTAGTCTTACCTTTTTTTTTTTTTTAACTGCTTCCCCCCACAATAGTGAGTGAATGAAAAGCTGTGATGATTCCTTTTAGACAACAACAACAAAAAAAAAGGATTTTGTTTTTTGTCACTTTCTCCATCGCTTTGTTACTTTTTTTCTGGGTAAACACTTATTTTGAATTTTCATTCTTTTAATCTGACAGTAACATAACTAAGTGGGTGTCCTTCACTTGAAATTACATATTTTTCCAGAATTTATCTGAATCTCATTTTAATTGGCAAAGTTACCTTCTGTTTTATACCACATTTTATACCTCTACATCTATTTTCACCAGGAAATAATAAAGCTTTAGCTTTAAAATGCTGCACATAACAACCCTCCTAAAACTCCTCAAAAAACCCAAACTAAACAAAAAGGGCATGGGAGGGAGTGCAGGATCTGCTCTAGGTATATATATAAAAAAAAGGATTTAGGGTATTAGGGTGTTTTATTTATGCAGAAGTGTTGCCTGTTTATAAGATGAAGACACCCTTCAGAATGACTGAATTACGGAAATATATAACTGAATCATAAATTAATATAGCATTTCTGAAGCAGCAATTTTTTCTCTAGTTCCTGGTAGGTTATTGTAATGGTCTGTTCAGCCTTCAGTGGAAACCTTGTGGATTTTCAGCTTGGTTTTGCAGCAGGGGTCTTTTATTTATTTTCAGACCTGCTATCAGTCCTACTCTCACTGAGCAGGTAACCTCTTGTCATCTACAATGGATGCAATACTAACAGTGCCCTTGTCTCTCATATCTCACAGAAAGAGATACACTCTACCTGTTTCTACCTGTATCATCTGTCAATCACAATCCCTACAACATGTTTTGCCTTTCATCTTGATGAAATACCCTCATCTACCCTCTCAGACTGAGAGTTCAATTCAGTTAGGCAATCATGCTGCACACAGAATACTATTGTTATCTAAATTGGTCATAGAGTAAAGATTGTCAGAAGATAATCATAAAGCTCTTCTTCCAAGATTATAAGACAAAACCAAACCAGGTAGTTCCTCTCTACCTGTTTCTGTGGTATCTCTCTCATGTTTAGTTACTGCTGAATATTTCACTAGAAAAACAAGCATTTCACCTAAGACAATGAAGCTACAACTAGATAGATAGCCTTTACTTTTTCAACCATGTAATCATGTCTGTGGTCATATTTATCCAACATACTACAGCTCCAATACTTCATGTATTTGTTTCAGTCTATGTAGCTAATATTTTTTGATGTTTTTAGCTTAAGCTAAGAACCTACTCTAAGAAGTCTGGAAGGACCTGAGTTTAAAAAGGTTGGTGCCTTCAAAAGTTTTGAAATGAGTGCTTGAAGTTGGCTATGTAAAAATTTATGAGATGAAAAGTCCCTGAAAAGTTCAAAAATGTCAGTCTTTGTATACAGATTGGAGTTTCAGAAAAAGAAAGCCAACATCAGGTGTGCTACGAACTACTCTTCCACGTTTCAATGCTGCATTGTCATTATCTTCTAACACAGACATTCAAGGCAGGCATGACTGGGCTGATGTGGTTTTGGAAGAGTGAAAAGTCCCAATGGAACAACAGTTCAGTGCGGGTACTGTTGCTAGGTTCTCAGATTCCTGGATTATGCTACATCTAGTTGTCACACACGTGTGGATGAGAGATCAGAGCTTACCCATTGTGAAAAGCCATTTTACACCCATATAAAAAAAGCTTATTTCACAAATGAACAATCCAAAGGTTTAGCTTATTTGAATATCTGAATGAGATCCAGATTTAATTTAATATTCATTTCACACAGCTTTAGCCAACTGAGTTGCTTAAATAAATTGATCCCATGAGTAACTATATGGATATGGATACTTAATGAATGAATTGACAGTAGCCTTCAGCAGTATCCTGCATAAAACAGCAACATGTTGATGAAAGACTCATTTGCACCCTAACACAACAGTTTTACAATACAGTATCTGCACTAGGGAAGTAACACATGTATGATCCTATAGGTACATTGTGAATAAAAGAAAGACCAGGGACAATGTCGGCCCCCTCTGAAAGCTATCAGGTGAACTGGCTATGCAGGATTTGGAGATGGCTGAGGTTTTGAATGACTTCTTTGCCTTGGTCTTCAACAGCAAAGGCTCTGGCCACACCACCCAAGACTTGGAAGCCAGACGCAGGGACTGTGAGAATAAAGACCTTGGGCCCACTGTAGGAGAGGATCTGGTTCGAGACCATCTTAAGAACTTGAACGTGCACAAGTCCATGGGACCGGATGAAATCCATCCGTGGGTCCTAAAGGAGCTGGCGAATGAAGTTGCTAAGCCATTGGCCATCACATTTGAAACATCATGGCAGTCAGGGGAAGTTCCTGAAGACTGGAAAAGGGGAAATATAACCCCCATTTTCAAGAAGGGGAAAATGGATGACCCAGGGAACTACAGACCAGTCAGTCTCACCTCTGTGCCTGGAAAAATCTTGGAGCAGATTCTCCTGGAAGGTATGCTAAGGTACATGAAAAACAACAGGGTGCTTGGTGACAGCCAGCTTGGCTTCACTAAGGGGAAGTGCTGCCTGACCGATTTGGTGGCCTTCTATGATGGGGTTACAGAACTGATGGACAGGGGTATTGAAATTGACATCATCTGCCTGGACTTGAGCAAAGTGTTCAACACTGTCCCACACGACATCCTTCTCTCTAAATTGGAGAGACATCAATTTGGTAGGTGGGGCACTCATTGGATAAAGAACTGGCTGGATGGCTGCCCACAAAGAGTTGTGGTCAATGGCTCAATGTCTGGCTGGAGGCCAGTGACAAGCAGTGTCCCTCAGGCATTGGTGTTGGTACCGGTCTTGTTTAACATCTTTGTTGCTGACATGGACAGTGGGATTGAGTGTGCCCTCAGCAAGTTTGTCCATGACACCAAGCTGTGTGGCTCGGTGGATATGCTGGAGGGAAGGAATGCCATCCAGAGGGACCTTGACATGCTTGTGAGGTGGGCTGATGCCAACCTCATGAAGTTTAACCATGCCAAGTGCAAGGTCGTACACCTGGGTGGGAGCAATCCCAGGCAGAGCTACAGGTTGGGCAAAGAGGAGATTCAGAGCAGCCCTGTGGAGAAGGACTTGGGAGTGGTGGTCGATGAGAACATGACCATGAGCCAACAGCAGTGTGCGCTTGCAGTCCAGAAAGCCAAGTTATCCTGGGCTGCATCAAAAGGAGCATGACCAGCATGTCAAAGGAGGTGATCCTGCCCCTCTACTCTGCTCTCGGGTGACCTCACTTGGAGTATTGTGGTCAGTTGTGGTGTCCTCAACATAAAAAGGACATGGAGCTGTTGGAACAAGTGCAGAGGAGGGCCACGAGGATGTTCAGGGGACTGAAGCATCTCCCATACGAAGACAAGCTGAGAGAGTTGGGGCTGTTCAGCATGGAGAAGAGAAGGCTGCATGGAGACCTCAGCAGCTTTCCAGTATCTGAAGGGAACCTACAGGGATGCTGGGGAGGAACTCTTCATTAGGGACTGTAGTGACAGGACAAGGGGTAACGGGTTCAAACTTAAACAGGGGAAGTTTAGATTGGATATAAGGAAGAAATTCTTTCCTGTTAGGGTGGTGAGGCACTGGAATGGGTTGCCCAGTGAAGCTTTGAATGCTCCATCCCTGGCAATGTTCAAGGCCAGGTTGGATGAAGCCTTGGGTGACATGGTTTTCTGTGAGGTGTCCCTGCTTATGGCAGGGTGCTTGGAACTAGATGATCTTAAGGTCCTTTCCAACCCTAACTATTCTATGGTTCTATTGGTATGCTTTTCTGAGAGACTCTGTATTTCTACAACTAAAGGGATACGCCTGTAACTGATCACAAATGCTAACTGTAAAAACAGTGAGAATTTTTACTAGATCATGTAGCTACAGGACAAGGAAGATTTGTATTCAACTGAAAGAGGGTAGATTTAAATTCACTACTATGAAGAAATTCTTTACTATTAGTCTAGTTAGGCATTGCAACTTATTTCCTACAGAAGTTGTTGCTGCCCCATCTCTGGACGTACTCAAGGCCAGGTTGGATGGGGTTTGAACAACATAGTCCAGGGGACGATGTTCCTCCCCATGGCAGGGAAGTTGCCACTAGATGATCTTTAAGGTTCTTTCCAACCCTAATTGTTTGATGATACAATAGTTGTTTGAAAAGCCATCAGCTGAATGTGAAAATGAAGTAAAGACAGACAAATAAATAGGACATGAACCCTGGAAAGATGTGACTAAAGGAGCCAGAGGATACACACACTCTGTGGCTCTAGAAGGAACCAGCAGAGTGAGCAAGACCTTTTGTTGGCTGGTAGAGGTTCAGAGCTTCATTTTGTAAATATAAAACTTCATATTTAAAAATAGCTGGCTGTATTTTCAGTTTCCCTTTTAACCTCATTTCATTTTAGTTCCTTGATAATGACATCTCTCCTTTGTAAATTTATGTTGGCTATCTCATTCTCTTTCTTGTCTTTCATGTGACCGGAAACATTCTTCAGGACTACTTGATGCTTCAGTTTCTCAGGGTATGGTGTGAGATTGACTACTCTGCAGTTCCCCAGATCCTTATTCTTGTCCTGCTTGACAATTTCAGTGATATTTGGTTTCTCCCAGTCCTCAGGAACCTTCTAATCAACACCATCTTTTAAAGAGAACTGAAACAAGCATCACAATGACATTGCCCAGCTCTTTGAGCACTTGTGACTGTTGAGTAACTGACTGACCTGTGGGATCCCTGCAAGTGTGTAATTTCAGTTTCATTAAGTGTTCCCTAACCTGATCACCATCCACTGATGGTAAGTCTTCATTGTTCTGGATTTTCAAATAAGGCAAATATATTTCTAATGCAAACACTTGCAGTTTTTCTACTGGCTAGTTCATGTGTCTACTCAGATGTTTGTGTTTTGTGGATTTCAATCTTAGGCATGCAAGTGTCATGCTATTGATTCAAGTATGGACTAAAGAGAGCACTTGAATATCCTAGGTTTCCATGGGCATGTTGGCACCTTTATATCCCATTTGCATGACTGTCCTCTGCTAGATTACAGTGTAGGGAACACAAAGGCTAATCCTATGGTGCACTCCACTGATGAAAGGAATAGAAATCTTTGCTGGTCTCCTGACTCAATCATGAAGTAGATCCATTTGCAGACCAGTACAATTTAAGGAAATGACAGAAGTAAACTAATCATGATGATTCACCATTTTCATTAAGAGAAAATCAGAAGGTAGGTCATTAGTGTTGTGGTTTTTTATTTTGCCAACTGTCTGTTTTGTACTATACTTTCCCTGTTGCAGTCTGTTGTGTCCAAGATGGAGGTTGCCACTCAGCAGCTGGAATTGCCTTTCAGCTTAAGTTAAGAACTCTTATCTCCTGGTGATGAGAGACCGCACATAAACTGTCTATGCTGTGGCAATGACCCTCTAATATAGGTATCTTACGCAACATCTTTCCTCTGACTAGAAACAACCTGCTTGCATGTTCTTTCATTCCTTCCCTTAAAATAACAGGACATCTAGACATTTATTTCTCTCCTTTAAAAGAAAGAAATAAAAACAAAGGCTGAAAGGAAGGATAACCAGTGTATACATTTGGTGCACTAAATTAACATTATGCTAGAAATTCTACACCTACAGAAGCTGGAAAACACCAGATACACATTGCTCTGGGAACTTGTTTGTCAGAAGCATTCAACCGTGAAAGAAAACAGTGCAGATGCTTTAATTAAGCAATGTAGGACTTCAGCTTGCATTAGTCTTGATTTTTGCCTCTGGACATGGCTTCAACTCAGGCAAATACAAAAAGCTATGGGTCTTCACCAAGGCAAAAAATACACCTCTAAGGAAATTGCTTTTATTTTTCCCACTTGTCTGAACAGGCACAAAGCCAGACAACAGCCAAAGAGCCACTGAAAAAACTGCATCTAAAATATCAATTTTCCTTAAAACCAAATAGCTTATAAGAACACAAATAGAAATATAAAAGGGAATGAGAGTGCTGAAGCATGCCCCTCTTTCTCACATTCATGGATCAAACAGGAAATACATTTTTCACACATAAAAATCTCTCCTCAGTTGGAAAATCATTTTACTGCGAAATTGAGGCAGTAAAATCAAAAATTCTGGGCAGATGATGAGTTGCAAATTAGGAAAATTATTTCAGTCGTATTTGTAGAAATACTGAACCATTTGTGCAAGAAATGTATATGGAAATACTAATACTGGATTAATTCTAAAAGGCAAAACTAAGACCATTATATCACATACTTACTGCACCTGGCTCCACTAACCTCACTTTACAATTGAGCCATTAAGGAAAATGTAAATGTCCTCAGAAGAAGGAAATTTCGTCAACGGCTTGACAATAAAAGACTTTGCTTGTTAAACATTGTCTCTCTGAACCAAAAAGAAAGAATAAAGTAAACATTGTAGCTAAAAATGGTGCTGCTAAAATGGCCTGCTTAAACAGATCAGGTATAAGAAAAAGGAAAACAAGAATGACATACATTTTCTGAAAAGCTAAAATACCCAAGAGACCTCCTAATACAAATATCAAGAGCCAATGTATTATTTTCATGTACGCACACTGAGTATATATACTCGTGTAAATGCACACATATATATATACGACTGATAACAGACACAGACTTTTTCTTGAGAAATGGAAATATGTGTTAAATAAAATGTTCTTCAGTTTCTTTTCTTACTTTTCACCCTGAAAAGCTGAAAATCATATTGAGTGAGATAAGAAAGCTGGCCTTAGAGAAGTATTAAGGGTCAACTCTGAAATGCTAATTTTATGTCCCATACATAAATGGTCATGGTTGAAAGAGACCTATGGAAGTCATCTGGTCCAAACCTCTGCTCATGCAGAGTCACCTACAGCAGGTTATTCAGCACTGTGCCCAGATGGCTTTTGAATATCTCCAAGGTGGATTACTTCACACCAGTGGAAACCTGTGCCAGGGCTCAGTCACCCTCACAGTGACTGACCTGGGCTCAGCTGTAGCAGTCATTTTTCTCCTTAGCAGCTGGTTCTACCAAGTTCAGAATGAATCTCCCATGTTCATTTCTTTGTCAGAATAAACCTCCCATGTACCCATTGCCCTTGGTCCTGTCACTGGCCACCACTGAAAAGAGCCTGGCTGCAGGCTCTTTGCAACCCTCCCTTTAAGTGTGTATCTGAAATAGTAAGATCTCCCTGAGCCTTCCTTTCTCCAGGCTGAACAGCCCCAGCTTTCTCAGCTTTATCTCATAGGAGAGATACCGCACTCCTTCACCATCTTTGTGGCTTCATGCTGGGCTCTCTTCTGTGTGTCCATGTGTGTCTTGTACTGAGTAGCCTAGAAATGGACAGAGGACACCAGGTATGGCCTCACCAGTGCTGAGAAGAGGGCAAGGGTCATTTCCCTCAACCTGCTGGCAATCCTTTGTCTAACTCAGCTCAGGATACCATTAGCCTTCCTTGTGACAAGGGCAGATTGCTGGCTCATGTTCAATTTGGTGTCCACCATGACCCCCACGGCCTTCCTTGCAAACCTTCTTTGCTTTCCAACTGTGTGACTGGGATTGTTCCTCATTAAGTGCAGAACTTTTCAGTTCCCCTTTGTTGTGGTTTAAACCCAGCCACGCACCTCGTTCACTCATTCAGCCCCCCTTTTCCAGAGGGATGGGGAGGAGAATCAAAAGAATGCAACTCCCACAGACTGAGATAAGAACAGTTTAGTAACTAAGGTATAACACAAATCACTACTGCTACCACCAATACTAATAATGATAAAGGAAATAACAAGGGAAAAGAATACAGCATCTCACCAACCACCGACAGATAACTCAAGACACCGCACCCCAACTCAGCACCAGCTGAAAAACCTCCTCCAACCCCCCCAGAGAGCTAGCCCATTCAGAAACTCCCAGTTACATCCTGGGCATGACGTGCTATGGTATGGAATACCTCTTGGGTCAGTTTGGGTCAGGTGTCCAGTCCCTGCTTCCTCCCGGCCTCCCCTGCTCTCTGGCAGAGCATGAGACTCACAAGGCCCTTGGTCAGAACAAAACGTTCGAGTAGTAACAAATAACATCCCTGTTATCAGTTTTGTCCCCAAGTTGGGTCAAAACACAGCTGCACCAGCTACTAAGAAGGAGAAAAACTGACTGCTACTGCTGAACTCAGGACACCCTCGTTGAACTTCATGATGTTCTTGTTGGCCCATTTCTTTAGTCTGCTGAGTACTTCTGGTTGGCAGTACAGACCTCTGGCTGCTCCTCCCAGTTTTGTGTCATCAGTACGCTTGCTGAGGGTACACTCTGCCCCATCATGCGGATCATTAACAAAGATATGAAACAGGATTGGACCATTATTGGCATCATTAGTTATAGGCCTCCAACTAGATTTCAGGAGACCTACTTGAATTCATTTTAGTGATAATTGAATAAGAGTATGCTCTTAGTCACTTCAAGCCTAAATATCACTTGGGAAGAACAAAGTCCAATTCCTTGGGTGCCCTAAAATTCAGTGTAATCTGTAGCCATGAGCCGAGTACTAAACCACATGAGTTTAAGTCCAAACCGTAACTGAGTGTCTTTGCTGCTACTTTGTACAAGAACTGTTTAAACTCTGTGAGTAAAATGAAGATCTGGCCACCATCCTGTGGTCCCAAATGCTGTGATTGCTAGGCTTTTCCCAAATTCATCTGATAATATGAGGCAGAAGATTTTCCTTTCTTTACCCTTATGTAGAAAAGCCTTTTACTTGATTCTAAGAAATGGCATGCTAGTTAGCATTCCCCCTGCTTGGGCTAAGAGAAGGGTTTTAAAAAAAGTGAGAGTTAACCCACAGCACTCAGTAACCTATCAGTTTGCCACTGATGATATGTGCTGCTTGCCAAATCTGTACTCCATCTTCTGCTGAAAGATGTATTTGGCTCAATTAAATGTACATACCCACACTATTGGATGGAGCTGGAAACTAGAATGGAGGAACAGCTACTTTGAGAACGATTCTGATTGAGTCCTGGTTTAAGTTATAGCTGCACTGTTATTCCATTATACGTCCAATCCTTCAACATGCAAAATAATCTTACTGGTGGATATATATGAAATTAGCTGGCAGTTGACTACAGTCTTATAGACACTTCAATGTTAACTTAGAGTAGTTTGTGGTATTGCATAATTGGTATTGCATAAATATGCTGATATTGCACAGTCTGCAGGCACAAAATATTAATAATATTTCAGTATATCACAGGACTGTTAGAGAAAGAACTGTAGCGACTGTGAGGTACAAAGGTACAATATGGAAGAAAAGAGTGAGAAGCCTGTCATAATTCTATAATGAGTGAAGCCTTGTGTTTATGAGATCCCCCAGCTCTGCCATGGAGAGCAGGTATACCACATGGTTCTGTTAAATCAGATGTTTGGTTCAGCATCCTCGAACCTGGCTGACTCATGGGAAACTTTTGATTCAGCAGCCACTGTATATCCCATACAGGATCAGAAAACACTCAGCTTCTGCTTCATGGGAAACTTTATAACATCCATATTTCTTCTTACATCTTTTGCCCTTTTTAATCTAGTGTAAGTTGCATGTCTTCTGGAAGTTATCTATTTGCAGTAGGTTGATGCAGGTCAAAGGACAAAGCTTTCATTAACTTTCTGAAGCCTCTTCATGTTAAGGATTTCCATAAAGACATCAAGTTATCTGCTTCAAAGCTTCCTCCTTAACTTGCTTTTATTCCAGGTACCGAAAGCTGATAATTAACCAGTGCCAACCTGAAATAAAATTGCTATCTTTTTTTTTTTTTCCCCCCAGTCTGTTTAGAGTCATCAAGCTAAGGCTGTTTTTTGTTCTTTCCCTTTTTTGCCTTCCNTTTTATTCCAGGTACCGAAAGCTGATAATTAACCAGTGCCAACCTGAAATAAAATTGCTATCTTTTTTTTTTTTCCCCCCAGTCTGTTTAGAGTCATCAAGCTAAGGCTGTCTTTTGTTACTTACCTTTCTTGTCTTCCCTGTGTGATAAAATAAGTCCTCGTAAGAATAGGTTAAACATTGTATTACACTGATAGAAAAAGAAAGGAACTTTTGTTTTCAAATCTTGTGCCTAAATTCACTTTCATTGTCCTTCCATTTTATGAGCATTTGTCTGAGCTTTTTGATCCTGAATTTATATTTCTTGATTCTCTAGCATTCAATGAAACAATAATTTTATGCTATTTTATAGTGATCAATGTAGGCTTGTGCTTAATAAACAAATAAAATCTTTGCTCAAAGTTTTGGTCAACACAGCCAAACCACATTGATATTAATCTCCTCTTCATAAATATTAAAAAGGAGGTGAGGTCAAAATATAAACGATACCATAAAGTTGTCAACAACTACAATGTCAGCAACTACAAAAAGTGGATGCCATCAACATAGTTTATTGCATGCATCTCTCTCTCTTTCCTTTGGAGACTTCTTCCCTCCTAAATAATTAACCATATGGTGCTTCCCCCATGCCGTCCTCCCCCCCAATAATTAACTATATGAGGCTTCTATGAGCAAATTACTTACAAGCAGAAGTTTCCTCATAACATGACTGAACATTTTACATTTCATTTGATAAAACACTTCCAAAACCCTAAAAAGAAAAAACAGATCTAACCTTTACTTCTGTAATACCTTGTGTAGAAGAACGGATGATGTACATATGAAAGAATACAACTCTCGTCATGTAATTAGCCTGTTAGCACTTTCAGAATTTACCCTAGCAATTATGAAATTAACACAATCACACCAAATATTCTTTACTTGCTTAAAAACATTAATTTTGTAATCAGGCAAAGGAATATGTCCAGCTAGGTCCTCAGAAGACATTGGAAAGAAATATTAATGAAACGAAAACACTTCTAAAGAATAAATTAACTGTATTTCAAATTCCAGTCAATCTTCATGATTTCACTTTGAGTACTCTTAATTTTAGAGAAGAAAAATCCTTTCTGCACATGGAGCACCTATGTCTATTTTCCATTTCTTATAAAGAGTACATGTATTAAGTGATTCAGATGAAAAAACCCTACACAGATTTTTTTCATAGATTCTTAGAAAAATTACCAAATAGCAGATACTTACCAACTCTATTTTGTTGGATGTATTACTTATTTGACAATACTTAGCTAAAATCTTATGAATAGTTAAAAACAGAAAAAGAAAATATTTTCTCTGGACCTGCTCCATCAGCTCCATGTCTTTCTAACATTTGGGCCCCAGACCTGAGCGCAATACTCCAGGTGGGAGTGCCACAAGGGCAGAACAGAGGGTTCGTTTGCAGACTTGTACTTTTCTGTAGAATTTGTAGAAAATTAATTTCAGTCAATGAATGCTGATAGTGTTTAGGTATTTGTTTCACTCTTTACCCCTCATGCCTTACTATCTATGGTTTCTAAAAAGTAACATTGCTTCCCATTGTGTTATTTGTGGTCTTGACCACTCCATTCTTATTCCTGCTACTTCAAACAGTGTCAAGAAAAACCTCCTCTTCAACTGGACCCTCAGAAGCATCAGTTGCAATTTCTGGTCAACGTCAGCCTTGGAAGTAACAGCTGATAATAAAAATCAGTAACCAAACAAATGTTGTACGTTAACCCCAGCCAACAGCCAAGCTCCACAAAGCCATTTGCTCATTCCACCCTTCAGTGGAATAGGGAGAGAATCAGATAGATGAAAGTTGGAAAAATGGGTTGAGATAAAGACAATTTAACAGGTAAATTGGAAGCCGCATGCACAAAGTGAAATATAGAATCAATTAATTGCCTCCCATTAGCAATTGTTTAGCTCTTTCGAGGAAAGTAGGGAATAACAGGTAATGGTTACTTGGCAAGATAAGCATCATAACTCCAAGCATTTCCACTTCCTCCTGCTTTCCCCCACTTTTTAGTGTTGAGCATAAAGTCATATGGTCTGGGATTTCCCTTTGGTCAGCTGTCCCAGCTGTGTTCTCTCCCATCTTTTTGTGTGACTCCGGTCTATTTGTTGGTGAGGCAGAGTGAGGAAAAGAAACGGCCTTGACACTGTGTAAGCAGTGCTCAGCTGCAAAAAAACATAAAGCTGCTATGAAAAAGAAACTCCATCCCAGCCAAAAATAAACACTTCTTATTGGTATTGTCAGTAAAAACAAATACTGCATTTAAAAAAAAAAACAAACCCAAACACCTGAAATGAAAAACTCCCTGACCAACCTAACTCAACCCACCTCCAAAGTATGGCTTGGAATATTATGTTATTTCCCATAGCTGTATTAAAACTAAATAGAAGTGCATGTTTTCCCTCTTCTTTATCCAAGAGTAAGCTCTACTTCATCATTCTGAAAGGCTGCTCTGTTGCTTACTCATTATGTAAGATCTATTCTGCAACCTCATTCTACAATGCCTAAGAATGATTTTGCAGCCAAATATATTGCTCCCTCTAGACTGAGTAGTTTGTGTTATAGTCTCCAGTTTTCTGCCTGGCACTGTAAGTTGGGTACCAATTCTTGGGCATTAAACTCTAATGGAAACAGTCAAAGAACAATTATCAGCATTTGATGAAAAGGGAATAGCAAAACTTTTACAGAGGAAATGGAATAAAAGGAGTTCAAACAGAAGGCACAGATGTGTGAAATGTTTTCAAAATATTCTTTGGAAGAGTGTACCATTGAGGGGATGTTGCATTAACTTGCTAAACATTTTATGTGTATGGAAGAGAAGTACATTTTCTTACTTTTGTCAGTGGAAGATTGCTGTTTTGCCAGATCTGTGTTTAATGGATTACCCAGTACTCAGCATTAGTCACTATTTTTCACAGGTTTTGGTGTGCTTACTTTGAATTACAACAGTGTCTGAACAATGCCTTGCAGTGGTAGTGCTAGCTGGCTGGTTTGGCTTTAGAGTCAGTGATGACATCGATTTGCCTCATGAACTCAGAAATGTTCTACAGCCTCTAGATGATATTTTTTCTTTTGCTGAATGGACAAGAACTTGCTGTGTGTTTGTGAAGTGCCTACCACTGCAGAATGCTGAAATCATTCAAATCCTTTAGAACGTTATAGATTTCTAGAGCAAACTGGATTTTTGAAGACCAAAAGTATAATAATCCTCATGTATTTTCAAATAATTTCCTCCAGTGAAGAAAGTCTTACTGTCTGTTCTCTTGTTTTTATGTATGAGAGAAGGAAAGGCATTTCCAGGCAGTTTTGATTTTAAAGATTTACATTCTAGATCCAATAAGGCTGTTGAATATATAATGAACTGCTTTTATTGGCAATGAAAGGTTGTTTGCTTGTTCCTGCTACAATATTAAAGACTTCTGCTGTCAGAAGCAAGCTGAATGCATTTTGGGTTGAAAAGCATCCTATTTATAGTCTATATGCAAAACGATCTCTATTCATCACAATTTCTCATTTGCAGGTTATCATTCTGCTTTCCTCTGAAAGCTAGTTGGCAGATGTTTCCTCCCATCTTGACTCATTTCATTAGTAATAGGAAAATATTCTGCATCCTACTATGGTACCCTTCATAAGCAGAACTGGAGGACAGAATCAGCTTGTTTAAAACATGCAGGACAGTGTGAAGAGAAAATCCTCTTGACTATAACTACATTAGTCAAATCTTTCAGTTTTTGAATTAAATAACTTTCAAATAACTTTCCAAATAGTTGCTCTCAGTAGCACAGAAGTAATAATCCCTCCTTAAAGATAAAGCAAAATTAAATAGAATAAATAAAGAAACCAATAAAATAGAAACCCAAATAAAATCAAAACAAAATAAAAATTTGCCGCAGGTCTTAAAATAGGAATTTCTTACAGGTATGTAGCCTCATACTTCATCAGAGTTTCATTTCTCCATGCAGTATGACAGAATGAAAAAAAGTACTGGTATTATACTTCTGAAACTGCTAAAGATATTATTAGACAGTGCAAGTAATACTGATACCATTTGGTACCTTTTCTGGAAGTTTTGGCCAATTTGATCCAGTGCTATTGTTGAAATTTGATTATCTGAAAATGTTAAATTTCAAGGTTTAAAAATGCAAAGTGATTTCATAGAATTCAGCAACTCCACAAGCAAGATAGATGTGTTTTGTTTTATTTGTTCTGTTTTTTGGTTTTTTTTTTTTTTTTTTTTTTTTTTTTTTTTTTGTAGAGGAAATT
>NDXB01008614.1:100213-124240 GCA_002631895.1 Agapornis roseicollis
AAAAAAAAAAAAAAAAAAAAAAAGAAAAAAAAAAGAAAACAGAAGAAAAAAAGAAAGAAAAAAACTAATAAAACTAAAGGAAAAAAGGAGAGAATAAAAGGAAAAAAAGCAGTTGCATTTTTCTTTTTTTTTTTTCCTTTTCACATGGTCTGTGTCTTTTAGATACATGTAAGTGGATTTTAGAAGTAGTTTCTTACAGATGGGTTCAAGTTGTAACATTATTAGGTGTAGAATCAAAAGGGCAGTGCATAGTACAAAGGTACATATAGAAAGTGCAAATCTCCCTAGAGGGCCATTCCTTCCTCCAGCCATTTACTCTACTACCTAACCACCCATTTTTTTTTAAAAAAGAGCGAAATTAAACTTCTGTATAAATCATTTTTATCTATTTTGTGTTGTTTTTTTTTTTTTTCTCCATTGCAAGTAATTATAAAATTAGACATAACTACACATATAAACAGCAATAAATAACAGCACCGTACTGGTTACGCTGATGAAATCAATTTTAAGCTTGGAAATGTATGGCGTATGTAAACAAAGACATTCACTATCCAAATTAATTGTAGAATGACTACATAAAAAAACAAACAAACAAAAAAAAAGTGGAATGCACATCAATGATGCTAACATTTATCCTAAGAAATATATCTAAAATGAATATTTATTTGTACAAGTTTTCCTCACAAATTGGATCTGCTTTTTTTTTAACTCTCTCATTTTCTTTGGGGCTTGCATGATAGTCTGCTAGGGAAAACACACTGATCTCTTTACAGATTCAGTGTGCAAGAATCTTCCCTAGTCTTATGTTTCCAAAATGATGCTTTTTGATTATCTTGTTTTTCTGATCCCCTGCATTTGAGCTGAAGAACATGACCACATGACATAATCTGGGCACTTCAATAGTTATTTTAAAATATAAATCAAGGAAGAAGAAAAGAAATATAGTGCACATTCTTCTCTGTTTCAGGTGTAAGTCAGAGAATCTCATTCTGAGGTAGCCTTCTATAATACTTCTATTCCATATATATATATATATACTTATGTTTATGTTTTTGTTTTGATTTTTATTTTTCTTTACAAAAGTACTCAAATGCAATGCCTTCTTTGGAGTTTGGTCTTTCATATTTTCCTTTCTGCTAGTACTGGGAAAAGTTGAAGAAGAAGAAAAGTTGAGGTCACACTGACAAGCCATAAAAATTCTCCTATTTGAAACCCCAAGGAAAAAAATTCCTTTGATACTCATATACTGACAATGGCAGGAGGCATGATGGAAAACAGGGTCAATGTAAATGGCATCCTATTAAAATTCTCAAAAAGTACTTTGTGCTGTTCACAGAATTTTCTTTGTTCCCTGAAAGAAAACTAGTGTCATTCTCAAATATATTCTGTGGGCCCAGTCTCGGCAGCCTTACATGAACCCTCCCGCTGAAAGCAATTGCTTGAATTTAGCAATCTGTTGACACACGCAAATGAGCAGGACTTGGCCCAAAATTAAAAAAAAAAAAGCAAAACAAAAAACCAAACCAACCAACCAACCAACCAACCAACCAAACAAAAACCAGAGCATAAGCACTGCTGATGTCAACTACTGCTACATCTCTGCAATGATAACACTAAAACCAGCGACAACGCTGGTTTGAAAAGCCAATGAGAAATATGTTTTTAATTTGTGGGCTCATCTGTTATTGGAAATATGGAAAGATAAAGGGCCTTGACTACCTATGTATTTTGGGTTATCATTTATTACCATCCATACTTGATTAGAAACTGGAAATCCATATTTTTCAAAATTGTCTGATACATGTATTAAAATGTTTGAAAAAATAACAAAGATATGAACAAAACTGAACTAAACACAAATGAAGGCTAACCTAAAGAAATGCTATTCAAAATAGGCATCAAATATAAGGCACTCTAAATGTAAAATTAAAATAAAACCCAGCATCCCCAATCAATGCTGTATGCCACAAAACGTTTGATTTCACAGAGCAATGTGTGTTTGGCTTTGCCCTGTTAAATACGATAATGTAAATTATATAGCGCACACTATAGACAGTATACTATTGAATACAGTTTTAAAACATCTTAATACCTAGTATATTACAACATTCTCCCCTCCTAAAGGGATATGCACTGACCTTTCCCACATGCACACCTCTTACATTTTATAATATGATTCCTTATTGCACTATAGTGTTACAAATATTGAACTTCACTGGAAGCCTAGATCACATACTCTGTGTGTGTGCATGTGCATGTGTGCATGTGTGTTCAAGTGGCAATGTCGATAGAAATATTATTTGGGATAGAAATGATGGTCAAATATCAGTGATGTGCATTCCTTGCTTCCCTTTGAAACAGAAGTTTATGGACCTTGGAAATGCAGAGATGATAAAATAGTAGTTTAATATAATTGCAGTATACTGGAAAAAATTCCCAATGCATTGATAAATCTAGGTATGTAAAAACTGAAATGTATGTGTGTGAATATCTACCTTTCTGTATCTCTGTAACTACACAGAGATTTAGACAAAGGTAGGCAGAAATAGATACATATATATATATATATAGAGAGAGAGAGAGAGAGAGAGGGTGTGGGTGTGCATGTGTGTACATGTGTGTGTGTTAGCAGCATCTTTATACTTTGCGCCTCCCTGTTGATTCCAAAGGAAACCAAAAAGCCCCAATTTGATTTAACTGATTACAATTAATATTTTCTTAAAGCAAAATAAAACAAAGAAAACTGTAAAAGTAATATCTAACAAAACTGTGGTACTGTAGATAAATATAGGACTGCACAAAAATGTGCACATTTTCAAAGTGTTTAACATTTCTACAGCACAATATTACAGGTTACAATTCTACAGCTTAAAAAAAATCTACAGTTTTTAAACAAAAAGTTAAAATTTATGCAACCTTTTCTTTAATTCACTTCATTGAATGATAAACTCTTGTTAAAAAAAGGAAAAAAAGTTTACACAGTTAAAAATGAAGCACAGGTCAGCAGTATCTTTACAATACTAAAAAACTAAATCAAGGACTTTCTTTTTAAACATTCCCACATTTTCCCTAAAGTGTTATGATGAGCAGTATGATGGGAAGGGGTGATGTTGAAGTAAAGAGTCCACTTTGAAAAGCCAGGACCTGCACTGAACTGCAGTTCTCAAAATTCCTCTTTGCAAAAGCATAAAATCCTGAACAAGATGATCGTTCTTTCTGATTAATTTCCTCTTCCCTTTAACTTCAACCAAAGTCGAACCCTTGAGGTATCTGTAAATGAGATCCTTCAGACGCCTCAGTGGTCAGGATTCTTTTATTATGGTTAGGTTATTAAACTGTGAATTCTTGGTCCACATGGAATAGTTTGTTGTTGTTGGGCTCTTTTGTTGTTGTTGTTTTTGTTTTAAGTATCCCCGCTTTTTTTTTGAATTTTTTTATTTTTTTTATTAATTAATTTTATATATCCCCAAAAATTGCTCCTTAGCTAAGAGTTAAGAAGTACTTCTAAAGCACATTGTATGGCTCAGAAGCGGCTCTATGGATCTTAAAGGGCCTGCAATAAAAATCCACGATGGGCTTTTATGTTGCATAGTGATCAAAGCTGCCCAGATATTCCAGTGCGGCTCGATAGCAGAACTGGTATTGATCCTGGAGAAAGAAAGATAGACAACAAAAGCATCAAAAAGCCAGCATGTTGGTTGGTTTCTATTTTCTTTCAGCTAAGAGTAAACACTTTGCTGCTACAGACAAATACACCACAGAGGCTTGTGCAGTTCAGCAATACTCTCTTGCTGACACCAACAGAAAACTAGCCAGTTATACCAGATGAAGACAGACACTCATTTAATGCAGTAACATTTTTCACAGAATGCAGCTTCTTTCTGTGCAGAGACTACACATCCATATACCAACCATTTGTTATTTCTGGATTAATATAGCATCAGCATAAAGCTTTCTTCTTATGGGAGCATGCTAAAATGCTTTTACCACACACATTTAGGTAGCAACATACTCAACAGACTGAATAGCAAATACAATGCACTAAGTGGCAAAGTTCATCACAGCCTTAAAATGGCATGCTGTATGGAAAATCACCAGGTTAAAAATGATGTTAAGGAAGCAAATGGAATCCCAAACTTCCAGTAATATACATTTATATGAACATGTGAAGATAACTTAGCCTGTGTCAAGAAAAAGGCCTAAGAGAGAAATACACAGCTAAGACACCTTATTTACATGAAACAGACTGCATTTCAACCTACACAACCTAGAAGCAGAGAAAAGTTCAGTGTGTTTTTTTTCTGTGGATTTGCTTACACCCATGGTGAATTCAACACTTGGCATTTTGTGCTATTCCCACCCTCACCAGCAGTCCTTTTGCACTTTTATGTAATATTGCATGCTAAAATGGCACTTCTGTGTACTCATTTTCAACTGCTGTTTAGGGTTTAAGTATTAAAAGAGAAAAAGAAAAAAAACTGAAAAGCAATTGCCTCTGAAATCCACCCAAAATATCAGGAAGCCCTGCTTATTTATCTGAAAGTGAACTGTGGTAACCCCACAAGGATCATGATTGTTAAGTTCATAATTAAAATTCTTTCGGAGACCACAAAACACATTGGATATTTGCTTCAATGTAGTGACATGATCGCTAATAGTTCTTTTCTGATTCCTGTTGGAACAGTGTTGAATGCATTAGATATATGCATAAATTTTAAGTGCATGTGTGGTCCATGTGGAATTCAAGTGCTTTGTTTAGTAAGGATTAGATTTCCTGGCAGTTTATATTACCGAATGACAGACTTGTTTTCTACAGAAACCTGAAAGAAATCAGTACACAACACTTCTATTTTCAGCAGGGGCATGAAAGGTAGCACATGCAGATAAGTCAAAGTGGGAGGAGAGAGAATATATTGTGTAGCTGAACTCTGACAGGTAGGGTCCGAGTAGCATAGATTTTCTGTATACTGTAGCTATTTCTTGGAACAAAACTAATGGAAAGCAGTCATTTTTAATTTTGCTTATCCAGAAAAATGATGGTAATTGAAAAGAAATGGAATCAACTCTTCAGTTTGGTCACAGCTATTTACTCGGCTGACAAGATTAAAAATAAGTATCTTTCTTTTTCATATACTTTATTTTATGAAGCTGCCTTTTTGAAAGACCACCCCTCTTTTATACAGCAAGTTTAATTTTCTTGTAGAAAATGGCAAAATGTGGGGAACCATTTTAGATTTCACAGACTGTCATCTAAAGGCTAGTGTCAATCAAATTATACTCAATTAATGTATGACCTAAAATGTTTTCCTTCTCCTGTCCTTCTGCTTGTTTTTTTTAACCTATTTGCTCTGGCTTAATTCAAGCCTCCTATTGAGAAATTTAAGTGGACATTAAGCACAACTGGAAATGTTTAAGTATTCTTTATGACATGATACAGTTTCAAGCATTCAGGCACCAAAAATCAGTTGATACTGCTTAATCCTTTCCTTATTTTTCTAAGGCACTCTTGTTAGCACAGAAATTATTTACACTATGGTTTTCCTAAATGTTGAGTTTAACATTATAATTTTTAGACCAAAGAGCCACTTGATGACACAAAGTAAGAAAACCATTTAAATAATGGTGTCAGTCTGTAGCTGTGAACACCACTTTGCTCCCACAACAAAAAATAGCACAGCAAATCCACCTGCAGAAATAATTTACCTCCCTCTTTATTACGACACATTTCTGTCAGGAAACAAAAGCTCAAATAAAAATAGGTAATTCTTATAAAAATATTGTTTTCCTTAACTACCACAACTTAGGACCAACTACTGACATGGTCTTTTCCTTCCACAGGAAATAGTCCTTGCAGTACCTTTACGGCTGATTTTAGACTGTAGTCATACAGTCACTTAAGATACAAATGTAAGCACATTTCATAGTCTCTTATGTGTGCATTCTTCGGCTGTGAAAATATCCCCTCTTTTCCATCAACATTGTATATGGATACTGTTTTGCTCACCTCTGTCTGTACCATGGCTGGCCGCTGTGTCCTTAACATTTTGACAGTCTGGAAGATATCTACAACACCTTCATATCTCATTCTTTCTAAAACAATGCTCAGGGTTATGAATACTCCAGTCCTTCCAACACCCGCGCTGTTGCAATAAAAGAAGGGGAAAAAAAATAAAAGAAAAAAAAAAGGAAAAAAGGAATGTTAATTGACAGTTAATGCTGAAAGAATTGGCTGCTTGGCTGTCAAATTATCTGTGGTTACAACACACCATATATATACAGATTTGTATATGGGGAAAGGCTCACTAAGCAAAATTCCACAGCAAACTACTACACTGCATTTGGAAGAATAATTGCTCTCAAGCGAACTTCACACGCTACTAAGTACTTCCTGACTCTCCAGTTTTCACTGCAAAGTGACTTAGTTTATTCATCTAGGTATACAGCAATCAGTCATGGTGAAGGAAAATAATGTTTGTTGCCAATAACTCAAGCTGGATTTGACAAAAGTAAAAGAAGCCAAAATATATTTTACTTGCTTTACTTTACCTCATTCGCATATATGCTGTCTTTTACACATCTTCAGTGTGTTAGTTTATTTTCTACTTCGAGTTAGAAATAGTTGATGGATTTTCAATTAATGTTGAAATTGTTCATACAAATTAAAATTGAAGTAATAAATACACAAATCCCTTAAGGCACAGCTTTTATTAAAGTCTGGGGGTGTAGGTATCTGGATTTCCACTACTGATGTATATATACACTGTGTCTGTCTATAAAAATGTGAAATATCTTCTTTGAATACGTGGCTTTTTTGTTTTCTGTTCTGGCTTGGGATTCTCTTATTAGCTAAATACCCCCAGAAATGGATAGAAATTCTTGTAATCGATAGCACCAATAGTTATCAGTTATTGAAATTAAACAATTACTTATTCATGAGGACAACTCTTGGCCAAAGAGACAAGTAACTACACAGAAAAAAAAAAGATTTTGCAAGTCTGAACTTCTATGGGTGGAAATTAAGTACCCCAACATCTCACTGTGGATGCTAATAATTTCATAAGGTTTTCTCCCGTCAGATAAGACTTGGGAAGCTAGAGATTTATGAGATCTATTCAGCAGACAGGATAGTGAAGAACATTGAACAGCTAGGAAAGAATGAAGAACTGTGAACATTGACAGGGACTATGACAGAGATCCAGTGAAATCATAGGACTAGTGTGGAAATTGAAAGTCCAAATTGTCTGATGGTATTTTAGTTTTTTAGTCTAGATCAGTGTACTTGTAGGGCTATTAAATCTATGTGATTAGATTTAGCAGTTTTGCATAACCTGTGTGCCTTTGGAGAGCTGAAGCCAAAGGACAGTTGAGACACAGTGCAACAAAATATCATGCTGACAGTTCTGGTTTACCTATAAGTTATGACAATGGTTCTGGACACCTAGAGCAACTGAAGACTGGAGTGTACATTCTCCTTTCCCTGACGCAGTACATTAGAAAGCTAATGTTTAAGAAATGTACTGAAAAAAAACCTGGAAAAAATAGCACTAGAACCTGGCTGGACTCTTGTGTGATCTAAGCCTGACAACAGTGTGATCTAAGCCAAGTAGCTGAGAAGGTGACCAGCAAGTGATAGCAGATTGCCACTTCCTGTTCAATAGTTCAAAGATATATAAAAAAAGGTATAATTTTCTGGATTTGTGTGAGGACTTCTAGCCTCACACTTTAGTTAATCACTTAAAAAAAAAAAAACTACTCAAAACTCTGTAATTCAGCAAAAGAAGGGAAATGTTCTGCTGTCTTGGGTTCATAAGAAATCAGAAAGTATCCAGAGAAGCCACTTAATGAGGAAGGCAGACAAATATGGAAAGATCTCAGTGCTTGCAAATCCATCAAATGTAGTATTTTGGTAAAGTCTGTAGGAAACCGACCCTGTTCCCCTGAAAGTGGCAAGCATATTTTAGTATTGTACAAATTCCTGTTAGAAGAGTGATGGAAATCCACATTACTAACAGCAAAATGATCAGCTGGTTTCCAAGTCAAAGACCAAACTGAGTTCTACCCCAACATTAAACAAAGCAATGCAACATAGGTTTTAAAGATCCTGAATTCAGAAAGTGCTGAAGGCACTATTTCATGTTATAGTATGAATCACTGAATTTTAAACAGTTAGAAACCAAAGCTAGGATGCTTTAATGAGCCATAAGGAAGTATTGATGTTTTCGTAAGAGAGAAAAGCTTATTGCTAAAAGGTAATCTTGAACACATGCTGAGAAAGGGTGGTCTTTCTTACTCACCAACTAAAAGCTGGAATAAAAAACCTATAAATATCCAAAATTGGTTGAAGTGAAAATTTTGCTTCAGGGTAAATGCTCTTTTACCTATTTTTTAATTAACTATCTGATGAGGTTAGATATTTTTAAATTGTGACACACTGATCTATTTGCAAAAATGGTGGAAAAGGAGAACATTTTAAAATTGTGGGTGGTAGGGATTTACTGTATAACAGAATGGAAATTTGTAAAAAAATGTGTAGGGTGGGAAGGAAACCACAGGCAAATGGCACTAGGGGAGTGTCATTTGAAGAATTTCTCTGTACAGGAAAAATCCTTAAAAAATCATCATGGCACAAACTGAAGACATTATTACTGTAATTCCACAAAGATTAGGAAGTGCAGGTACCCAAGATCTTATGCTTCCTGAAAGAAACAAATAAACTTATTAATTTACTAGGGACATTTCCTATTTATGTAAGTTCACTGACATTAAGAGAGTCAATTCACATCACCAATCTCTAAATTGTCATTATAATGATGATAAAACATTTAAAGACCAAACCATGATGAATTATACTGGATTTGACTTTGTTTCTACCAAAGTCAACGTCAGAAGTCTCTATAATTTCAGCATGAAAGATCACACCCATTTGAAAGGGAGGTATAACCTGCTGAAAGCAGTATTTCATTGCAGTCACAAGTGGACAAGTTTGCATGGTACAAAGAACTTGGAAGAATACCATCACTTTGCCTACTTATGTACGTCTGCATAAAGGCATAAATATTGCTTATTACTCCTCTGCTCTCAAAACTCATTAATGTCAGGAAGAATAAGGCTTGTTCTTGTCACAGTTGTCCTTCATTTTCCCTTGCCAAATGAATCCCAAACACTGCTCTGCAATGCTGTTCTCCTTAGCAGGCCATAAAAGCTTTTACGTACACACAAAAAAATAGGATTCAAGTAGTCCAACATATCTTTTTTTGTCAGTTTTTCAGACGAGGGGTCATATGGAACTTTGTCAAAATACACTTGTGTTTTAACAATTTATGGTTGTTCCTGGCTTTGGAAGGACCAGAATCCCTTTCCCTCTGTACATTCACATGCTCTAGCAAACTTGTTCATTTTGTCTTCATGTGAAGTACTGGGTCATTATGTGGCTTGCAGGAAAAACTTGGGATCTGTATAAGTATATTGCATCTCTGTTATATAAATAAAAAAGATTTTGTCTACCAAAAATAATTCGGTGTTACAAAAATGAGTACCTAATATCCTAATGGAATTTATAGAAAACAATTTATTAAATAAGAGATAGATGATAAAGATATTATTTTGGGCCATCTGTTATAGACTCTGATTACTGTAGAGAAAAAAAAAATACAAGAACATTAAAAAGGCCCACGTTGGATTACGTACCCTGCAAGATGGTTTTCCTCTGCCTATCAATTGTAAAGGAATTAAGGGAAGTCATCGTATCAAAAAACTGGCACTACATTCTGAAGTTAGAGCTCAGCAATCCAAGTCTTAGTGATTTTTTGATACAAAATTTCTCTAAATTTCTCTAAATTTCTGCTTTCTATTCCATTCCCTTTCTTGAGTAAGCTACCATTTTTATTTGTCTCATCTTGATTGCTATGAATGTGCTACTGAAGTGAAACTAGCTTGTTTACAGGTAGTAATTCCCACCAATACAACAGCTTTACTTTAAAAAAAAAATAAAATAATCATATGCAGAAGCTTGTGATAAGGCTATTCAACTGCTTTCGTGTGTTGCATTGACCAGATTGTTTATACCCTGCATTAGAGACTAATTTAAGTGAAGAAAAAATTATGTGCCTTCACATATTTTAGAAGAATCTTTTGTGTATAAATTGAATACCACAGAACAGTTCCTGTTTTGCAAAGCAGTCCTGTGTGTTTCTTTATGTACCTATTTGATTGCATTTTCTGGTGGCTCACTATGAAATTGTTTACATATACAACTATAAAGCAATCAGCAATCAAATTAAAAAATCTGCAGATGAGTTGTTTTGAGGCTTTGTTTACTTACCTGCAATGAACAGAAATTGGTCCATCCTGACCAAATTGCTCTTTTGTCTTATGAACTTGGCCTATGAAGTCAATAAATCCTTCTCCAGACTTTGGCACTCCTTGTTCTGGCCAGTCAGTGAACTGGAACTGCCTCACTGTTCGGGACTGGCCGTCCTTTAACAAAAGACACAAGTGATGTACCCCAAAACCATGTTCCAGGGCTGAAAGTCAGTCAGCCAACAACCAAAAAGACAATCACAAGCAAAAGACATTGAGAAGACGTGGGAATGGCTAAGATCACATTTATGAAGACTCTTTTAATCACAGTAGTGGCTTGTGCTTTGGACACATTGGTCCAGAAGTGCAGATTCCATAACAATATTGCATTGATTCAGTTTTGCACTGAATAGGAGAGTTGTCTGACATTCTTCCTGTTTAAAAAGCATATCTGAGACTAAAGACGTAACAATCTCACCAGGTTATATGACGTTTTTATTAATTACGTTTTGATTCCTATATAACACAAATCCTTTAAATATGGGACGTAGAATAAGGCCTCCAATCTGACTCTCCATTCCCTATATATGCCCATGTAGTGCATGGCAGAAGTGAGACTGATGAGACTCATTTAGCCACTGCCCTCTGCAGATGATATCTTTAGTAGTATGGTACTTTCTATGAGGTGGACATAACCCTTGAATAAGATGGGTCAAGACAAGCCAGCTGTTTATAAAACCATCCATTTCCCCTCAATCACTGTGATTTCATTCACTAACAGCTTGGACTCAGTACAAAATCGGAAGAAGGGCTTCCTCTCTCAAAACAAGTTGGCTGAAGCTGTTAATTCCCTTTGGTTAGGAATACTAAAAAGATTGTTTAAAACTGCAGGACATTGAAACATGGTTATTTTCATAATGAAGGCATTGAAAGTATTAAATGCCAACTTCCGCTGTATGCCTACTAAACGTGTAAATGGTCAGGACACATAAATAGAGAAAATAAAGTACAAATGGATTAAGTAAACTTGTTCTGAATTTTCAAGATTTGTTCTTGATGATTTCGACACTGTCAAACTGCACACGTAAAATTAAAAGCATGGGCATAAATGCATGAGCACATGAGCTACTGATGTGAACTAATGCCTCTGGACACGTTTCCTAAGCACCCATCTTGCCATGGCTTCAAAATGGTGTAAGTGAAGCTCTTGAAAAACTGAAATTATTACAGGAGATCCACCCAAAAAGCAACAAGTTATGGTGTAGGCAAGAAAAGTATTTTCTTTTTAATTTTATCTCCATCACAAGCACTTAGTTATTACAGACCTTTGAAGGGAAATAGAAGTGATTTTAAATATAACCAAAGCTTTTATGTTTTCTCTGGTATTGTGGGTTTTTGCCTCCCATGTCTCAGATGAGTAAGGAAAATAGAAAATAGTTGTTTATGCACCAGCCACTCCTCCGTAAGAGGACACGTATACACTTCTCTGACATATTTCTTGGACTTACTATCTCTTATATTGCCACTAGACCACTGAGGCAATTTAGTAGTCTATTTTTGTGGAATGTTTTTGCCCACTTAAACAAACAACAAGCAAACAAATAAATAAAATCTGTTCAAAAACATTTATCTGATTTTATTTCTTGTGGGCATCAAGGAAAAGAACTAAGTATTTTACGTGAAAATGGCATTTTGTTAATGCAGACTTCTCTCAAAATGGTCCCTGTGATCCCATTTTCCCCAAAGACAAAATGAAATTATGTCCTTCAGATGGCCTTAGGAGTGACATTGATCAATCAGTAAGACAAAACAATAGGTTGCTTCCCTTCAAAATAACCTCACATTTTTCTGAAGTAAAGAAAACCTTAAGACTGACTCAGTTCAACATGCTGATTAAGGAGACAGAAACTCTTCAGGAAGTTCTAACCCTGACAGGAATTATGCCAGAATAACAGTAACTTCTGAGAGATAGAAAAGAGAAGAAAGATGCTGCTTTACTAAGTTTACACTGTCATTAGGAAAAGCACAAATTTCTATGTGCAAAATAGATTTGATGGTAAATATTTATTTTTTAGGAGTGTCTCTATCAATTGTGTTAGCATATTTCATGATCATAATAAGTCAATAATCCAGTGCAAGTCTGTAAAAACTGATCTAGTTTTAATGCCAATTTCTTTGTTATTTAATGCAACTTAAAGAGCACAGAAGTAAACTTAAGTCTAAAGATAAAGTACCATAAAAACATATTGGGAACTGATCTGCAATTTCTTATACAGTTCCCTCTGCTATTGACATTATAAAAAGCGCTCCTTTCCTTTAATGAGATGCTTGATAATAGCAGTCCAAATACAAATGCCAAATTTTATTAAAATCTTTACTTGTGACAGTTTGCACAGTTAGTTATGAAAATATGAACTTTGAGATTCCCTGTGGAGAAGAGTGCTTTTAATGTGTCATCCTATTGATTGGCTGATGATTTGGATTTCTTGCTCTTCACAGAGGATATTCAATTGCCTTTTGATGAGGCTGTAGAATTTATAATAACAGTTATTATTAATATTTTAACCTTAAATGAGACTGCCCCAACATACTGGCCTTGGAATGTACAGAGAAAGTGTGTGTAAAGCAGTCAGAAGCCATAGACAGAAACAGTTACAGAGGTCTGTTTCACCTTACAAAAATTCACAGCTTTGTGCTGACACCTCAAAGGCAGTGTGCTTCTTTTCTTGTTCCTGGTGAATAATTTGCCTGCTTGGCTCTACCAGAACATGGTTGGTATTCTAACCTTATGGATGGGTTTTGAGATAAGAGGGGGAGAGGCTGGTTGTAATCACTTCAGCATTTACTCAATAATGCAACAATTTAGCTAGATGGCCTCTGTTACTGAGTGTAACAGACGTAAAAACCTAACTATAACAAAACTATAATGTACATTTTCATAAGTAGCACCCACTGCTTCCATTAAGTTTGGGAGGAGTTATAGTTTCCCAGCACATCTAGAAAATGCAAGATGGCCCTGTCAGCTTGCCAGTGCATTGTTTAATAAAATTTGGCCCAAGAATGTAAAGACATTTTTAAGATTTGAGAACCAATGATATGTGATGGTAAAATGCCACAAAAGCCACCATCAAGGTGGATGTTTGGTTTTTAAAGTAAGTGTACCAATATCAGGTCCAAAAAAATGATTTCTGGCAAAATAAGTTATTTGACTCTTTCAGAATTTTTACTGGTTTTCTAGCTATAAGTAAACACACTTTTGTAAATACCCTAGTTCTATAAAAACTCTTGAAAGAACTTTTTGGAAATACATACTGTTTGGAGATACTTCAACTATGTCTGCACCTTTTTGTTATCATTGTTATTTTGTGATCCGAACTTGGTGAACTATGTCACCTAAGAGCTCTTCCAGCTTGAGATGGAACAGATTTTTTATAAATGATCTATGAAAACTGTCAGCACAGTTGTCGTGGAATTGACTTTTACTGTCTACGCTTACAAGTGTGGCTAGAGACTGATGTTAGGAGGCTATTCACCTCCACTTTTGTTAAGTACAAATAGGTTAAGGTTAGAGAAGATATAAGTGATATAAGGATCATGTGATCCTTACTAGACTTCAGACAGAATGAAAGTCAGGTGAAGTTTGTCTACAGTTTCTTCCAAAAAACACCCACCTAAGTCTCATTTGCTAAATTAAAGTATTCACATGCTGACTCAGTTACTGACTATACTGTCTAATTAATTGCCAGTAGTGCCTAATTTTACTTGAAGCTTACATTAAAGGCAGCAGTCTATCTATGAGAAAGTCTACTGTTGCAGATGCTGGCTGGCAGCCCCTAGTAATCACTCATTCCTGGACAGTACATCCTGCTATTTTACTTGAATAAATAGTATTCTACAGCTTTTACAGAAATGGAGGCTGTCAGTAATTTTTCTTTTCATGTAGACTAAAGTCCTACAAACCACAAGTCTGAGAAATGCCAAATACATATTTAAAATTTATGTATATTTAATCTTAGATCAGTTCTCAGTTTTGAACTGAAGAATTTGGATAAGAAATACAGTATGAAAATGAGGATGCTAGGGTCACAGCTGCACATATCTAGTCTGCAGATATACACGAGCGCTGAAAATATGCTATGCCAAAAATCAAATTATAATGTGCAAAGCTTGTCAAGCTTTTCTTACAAATGCTATTTGCTGTGCAGTTTTTAAATCTCAGCATGTTAACCTTCATCCTCACTCAGACTAGAGGGTGGTGCAAACCAACATTTTTACAGCTGTAAGTGACAAAAAATTGCCCCCAAAAATGATCAAAGTAAAAATAAGTTAAAAAAGGAAAACAGTCCTCAAATTATCTAATGCATTTTGCCACAAATAGTTATTCAGGACTCTACAAAGCTGTGCTGCCTAGATGTTAGATCTGAATGAAGTCAATTGTTCTTACACAATCCTGTAGAAAGTACACTCTTTGGGTTTTTCTAATAATAATTATAAAAAGAAAGGGAGAGGAAAAGAGAGAGCTTGACATTATATTTTAAACCTCTGTGAACAAGTGTAATGCTCTATTAACTTACCCTTGCATCTGTAACCTTGAATTCCCTCAGAATATACTGTGGCATGTTGTACTCTGCCATTGGATCTACCACAAAATACTGGTATCTGGCTGAACGCTCTGCAGGCCAGTACTGGTGGCATTTTTCCTACAAAATAAGGAAGTGAAATACATTTCCTTCTGTTTCAGACCACTACTATAAACTGGTATAAAACCTTTTTCACCGAGGTAAGTGTAATACTCATGGAAAGAGGCATTAGTGACAGGAACATAAATTTTGTCTTACTGTGAACATGAAGATCCATACCTAGAATAAATTTGATCTCTCTGATGACTGTACATCTGAACCTGTTTATATTTCTGCTCAGTTCCATTATTTATCACTGACTAGAATGGAATTTAAATCTTGAGGCCATCTTCAGGTTTTTTACTTCTTCCCTGTTGAAGCAAGTCCCCCTGGCCTCAGTCAGGACTCTTTCTGCAAACACTAGCCATGTCCTGAATCATTTCTATTCCTTTGATACATGGCCTGACTCAGATTTCACTTATCACATACTGGCTTCATCTTGATATAATCCTATCCAGACAGTAAACTGCTTCATTCTCTCCATTACATAATGCAGCACTTGAATGAGTTTAGGACTGCAAACTGGATGCTGAAACTTTCAAGTTCAGCGCTGTAAGCACACAGAAGACAATCAGTTATTGAAAGTACTACACTTTCTTCTACCATTGTTAAACAGATGCTGCATAAGTGGAGTTTACAAATAAGAAATATTTGATTTTAAACAGACAGCAATGCTCTCTGCATACCATGAATATCAACATGCAAACTCAGCTGCTGAATCTCAGTGTACCTCACAAGAAGATGCCTTGTTTAGCTTGTCTATTTCAATACATCTACAAACTGTAAAACCTTACATCTGGTGACCAACCAATGCCACTGATATTTTAAAAAGAAAGAACCTAAATTCTCACACTTTTCTTCAGACACTCAAACAACAAAGAAATATTTAAATAAAAAATCAATATAACATTGTAGAAAAGAAATATTACAGCACTACTCACTCTGCCCATTTCTCGTAGCTTAGTGAGCATGACCACAATTGTAGAATTATGCTCCCAGAGCATTCTCCAGAAGTCTTCAGTTGTTTCTGCTAAGGGACCCTGTGTAGCTATATAAGCTTTTTGTTGTCTATGTTGAAAAGAAATATAAATTTAAGAATAATATTCTAATAAAAAAGTGAATTGATACACACGCTCTGTTTATATGTAAGCACTATCTAGAGGAAAAATGTATATAATATTAAAAATAAGTACATTAAAATCTTATTATGATTGTTTAATCAAACTGTGGCTTTTTATTTTTAGAACTTCAAGAAGGAAATTATTCTGTTAATATTATGATATATGTCTTTATCATTATTATTTAGAATTTATTGCAACTCACACAAAGAGTGTATCTCCTATGCGTTATTTCTATGTATCTTTTTAAACCAATAGCAGTGAAAATACAGACGTTACAAATCATGAATATACTTAAAATCTCAGTAAAGTTCAGCATGCAAAACACATTGGGAGCTCTCAGTCGTCTAAAGGTAGGTAAAAATATAGTGTTTAAGACTCTATGATATTTACATAATTTTCTGTATTGTATGGGTGAAAATCTAAATCTTTCATTAATATTTAAAAAACCTCCCAGTCAACCATGGCATGAATAGATAATAAAAGCTAAATTTCAGTACTAGATTTTGTTATTTTCAATAAAATTAGATATATAGTTTGTAAACTTTTAAAACAGCCTACATGAGAACACATCAACATAAATACCTGTATCCATCAATGAAACTGGCATTAATATAGTCAGAGCCTTCTACTCCTCGGATTGGTTGCAAACATACCCTTGTAGACTCATATGGCATAATATTGACAAGGCGATTTTTGAATTTATTACATGGGAGATTGGCACTGATGAATCTTGAAGTGTGAGCCTTAGAGCTAGCAAGACGCTGTTGAAAATAAATTAAAATAATTAAGGACAGGTATAACAAAAATAAATGACACTATTGCATTTCATGATGTCTGCTAATATCCATTAATGAATAATTTCAGACGCTTATTTTGTCATGTTCTATTGCATTACCTAAATATTTGCAAAGCTTCTTTTAACACCTTATAAAAGTTTAATGTCTGCTCCATTAATACATATGGACAAATGTGAGTATTACACCATTACACAAACACACATTTCAAGCTATACAAAGAAAGAAGGAACAGCAGGGTTAAACCACCCTCAATGAATGGTTCTTGTTTGGACACTGGGGATGGAGTTGTACATTTCACAAGGGATTCTCTCCCTAATTTAAAATTTTAGCCTGCTGATGTCTTATATTTTGATTACTGGAAACAACTGGTGGAGGACAGAGCAGCATTAAGTGTTATACCATTTGGTTTGGCTTCCCACAATATAAAATCCCAGTACCTTAAATTCCAGTTCCATTCCTGTGACATTCTCGCCTGTTTCTATCTGTGTCAGCTTCTGGATATATGCATACAGGTTTCTGGCTGGCACTTCGGTATTTCCACATGTCACTGCTTCTAGCAGTGCATCGTGGATAAAGATGTATTGGTCCTCAGTTTGAACCATGTAATTCCTCTGCGCTCTCATTAGAGTTACGTGGCCATAAATATCTACAGTCTTTTCATGCTTTATTCTCTCTAACATGGCATCTATCACAATGAAACAGCCAGTCCTGCCGACTCCAGCACTAAAAGAAATGAACACAGGAGGAAAAATATGAAGAACTGTTTCATGCATTGTGTTTACTATTATGGCATTCAAATTTTAAAGTTTTGTAACACTGATTTGAACAGCACATTTTTCTGAACTTGAACATCATTTTTTATGAAAGAGGTTGTCGCCCTGAAATATGTGAACTCGTTTAGCACCCATTATAAGCAGTGGAGAATGTGGAATGCTTTTATGCGAGATCTTTGCATCTTGCAATTTCAGGCTTAATAAATAAACACATTGCAACATGTTCTAGAAACGTATGTTCTTAAAAATAGAAATTACTGTGATGATGAATCCTCTAAGAATTCAAGTTTTTTTATAGCATGATTTTTAACTCATTAAACATGCTGTTTTTGCTAGCCTGTTTACAGAACTAAACTGATCGACGAACAATAATGTTACAGAAATGGAGTCTTACATGTTTCTATGGTACTTTGGAGGTAAACTTTGCACCCCTCTCCCAACTCTGTCAGCCTCCAACTATTCACACAGTTTGCTCTGTCCTCTGCTCCTTCACTGGAGCAATGCTAGCTGTAGGCTGGGGAAATTCCCATCTGGCCTCTTCAGTGTCTCTCTTGCATCTCTAGGAAAATGTAAGAAAGTTCTGGAATTGCCAGAACCTGGACCAGGATAGTCATTACCTTATTTCAAAGGATAGATTATAAAAGGGCTAAAACATGCTCAAAGACAAAGCTTGTAATCACAACATTGAATTAATGTCCAGATTGGGTAAGTAGTATTTTTCAGACAGCGGCAAAGTTCGTGCTTCCTCACAGGTTCTCGTTTAGGTCAGTTGTTGGTTTCAGACATCAATCCTCTTGAGGCCAGAGAAACTACTAGTTCTTAGCTTTCTGAATAGTAGGAGACTCCTTAGGAACACCTCAGAGAGAGAAAGTTGCTTTCCCCTCCTTGTAGGACTTGAGGATAGAAGAAGACATGGGTAAGATACCATGAGCTTGGCAGAGGAATAAACCTTGATGATGAAATATTCAGTTGGACCGAAGAGAATTAAGCCTGTCTCAGTAATAGACTTTCTTAGCAGCAATTTATTTTTATGATATGTGCTGTCAAAATGTGTCAGACTTTCAAAAATTTTCAGTCATTTCCTCCCTGACTTTCAGGTATTGTCTGTTGCTTGCATGGGCCACCTTTAGTAACTCCTGAGGACAATGTTATGTAATCAGGAGAGGAAAAAGAGACTTAAAAGTTCTCACCTTTATGTGATTACTATTAGTCACACATGATCTGTTATTACACATTTGGCATAACTGAATGGGAATGATGTAGAAGGAATATGAAAAAGAATACAGAAGCCGAGAAAATATGCTGAAGGTCTGTATATGCAAATATATCTACAGGATTCTTTTAAGGAGCTGTTTGGACATAACTGTCTTCAGATGAATGACTGTCTTTTTACAACTAGTAAATGACTGAATTTTATGAAGTTTTGTTACAACTAATAGAATACATGTAGCTATATAAAGAAAAACTGTCAAATACAAAGTTTTTTGTAGATCACTTTTATGTTTGGGATCACATCATGTCTGTGACAATAAATCATAGTTTCTGGTCGTTTGACTTCTGGTTTTAGTTAATGGCATGAAATGCAGTACATGAAAGTATAGAGAGCAAAAGTTTATAAGCTATCAACATACTGATATTATAAAAGCTAAGGATATTCAAGAACACCAAAACCTTTGATTTGTTAGAAAGAGATAAAAAGAAACAACCTAGCTACTACACAGCAATTCTATAAACCCCAACATCTTCTCATTGTTTCTATATCTTCATGAGATATTAAAGATTGTAGGTCCATTCTGAAATCAGTAATTAAGGGTAATCTTTATTTTTTGCATGATTCTTTAAGAAAATTTGCCAGTTACCAGCAAACTGCATTTACTTACAACCAAGTCAGAAATAAGTACAGAGCAGAAAGATGTTTTAGTTTCACAAAACCTAAGTTTAGTTTCTATGATTCCATATTTACTTATTGTTAATTATGTATTCTTGCCACCAGTTTCTCTTCCTAGAAGTAGATCCCCTTTAAACAGCTGAGGACTTCTGCTAACAGACCAAATACATCAATCTCAGCTTTCTTAGGTGCCACTTGGCAAGAATTAGTCAATATTCTAAGCTTAAGAAAACTTACTAGTCAATGATATTGATCAATGGGAGTTGCAGAGAAAAAAAACATACAATTTAAATGATGGCTATCCCTGCTTAATGGAAATTCATTTGCTCTGTATAATAAACTCTGCATTCCAGGAAATCTTAGTGACCTTAATGTTGGTAATAATCATGAAGAAAAACTCAACTATTGCTTTTTTTTTCCTGATTGCAAAGAAATCACAAGTAGCACACATTTGTGTCTCAGACTGGTTTATATAATGTTTTAAACCATTCCTCAAACAATAACTCTTCACATTCAGTTTTTATGAGCCTAATTAGTCTAGTTTCCAAGTGAGAAATATGAAGGTTTGACAGTGTAGATATTCTCAGCAGTTTAGAACATGATTCTCTTTCCTACTGTATGTTAATGAATTAATGTTTCAGAACTGTGTTTATAATGGTATATGATATCTTTTTCAGAATATAATTACTAGTTTACAGGCTGTCCTGGGTTCAGCAGTAGCAGTCATTTTTTTCCTTCTTAGTAGCTGGTGCAGTGTTGTGTTTTTGACTTTCAGCATGGGAGCAGCGCTGATAACACTGACGTTTATTCTGACCAAGGTCTGTGTCAGTCTCATGCTCTGTCAGGGAGGAGGGGAAGCCGGGAGGAAGCAGAGACAGAACACCTGGCCCAAACTAGCCAGAGGTATTCCATACCACAGCACGTCATGCCCAGGATGTAACTGGGAGTTACATTCTTTCAGTTCTGTCCCCCATCCCTCCAGGAGTTGGGGGGGGAGGAAAAAAAGGGGGACTGAAGGGGGGAAGCAGACTGCATGGCTGACTTGCTGACAGGGTTTAAACCACAACACAGGCTTATGCAGAGGTGGTGAAGATCATGATACCAGACCAGAGAACATTACTATGCACCAAAGTTATCATGATAAGGTTGGAGGGGCTAACACATTACATTTAGTGAGGCATTTGGATCCAGCTGCCTCCTGACAAACTCCTCTACAGATTATTTTATCCAGCAAGATATTTTACTACCTTGAAGTGCTCAGGACATTCCAATTTTGCCAATTATGAATGAGCAAAGTGACTTTACCCTTCTTGGTTTCCAGGTAAAATTTGAACCAGTGCTATGAATATTTTAACTTCCTTCCTCTTTGCCCCCACATGCCTTCAAACTTTAATCTCCAACAGCTTCCTATACAAGAGCAAGAAACTCTCCTATCTTTATGCTCTGTTTCTTCTTCTGATATAATACAGACTTAGCATGGTACTAATACACTGCTCAGAAGCCATGCAGTTTGAATACTCACTAATAAGCCACAGTTACATAAAAAAACCCAACCTATTTAGCTACTTTCTGCTAAAAATAATTCAGCCAATGACAATAATTTCACAAAATAATTCTAAATTCTAAATTTTTCATCTTTGGTGCTATTTTCAAACTTCTCACTTGAGCTAGTGAAACATACTGTTATGTTTACAAGCTGAAAACCTAATCAATTTATTTAATAGGCATGCCTACTAGGAAACTGTTATTGCTTCAAATAGTATCATTCATCCTAATATAACATTTGTTTTCAATTTCTAAAAACATGACTGACTGAGTCCCATGAGCTGAAACATGTTTAATGTCCTGTGATGCAATACAGCTGCAATTCAGAAAAAAGAAAAAAATAAGAGGCATAAGGGGGCCATTTCACATTAAAATCACTGTATGGATGTGTTAAAGGTTGGCTTTTGTGATTAATTTGTAGCTGTTTAAATGATGACCCTTTACTGATACTTCAGTGCTTTGGCAAAGGAAGGCAGTGTAATTTCCAGTATTCACAGATCATTTAATTGGAAGCATAGACAGTAAAATACGGATCAAAAATCATTTAGGACGTTTGTGACTGTTATCAGGGGAAAATTTTATTGACTATTACAATTTCAGACTGAATGAAGCTTGCATTTATGAACTGAAAGTTCATAAAACTGCTTGTGAAATGGGAAAAAAATAAAAATGCTCAATTTTTATTGAGGAACTTAATATGATTAATTATATTCCAATCCCACAGAAATTCTGCAGTAGTTATGACAAGGGAAATATTTACAGTATTCTCTCCTTTTCCTGTTAGGAAAACAGAACACAGTTGCAAATCACCCCTCTGTCCAGGAAGGAGCAAAAATACCTCTTATGAAACTACTAAACATCAGCATTGAAGGGATACATTTGACTGAAATAGCATAAAGACCTTGCGTGAAGAGAAACTAACGGAATTTCAAATTCTGTTTTAGAAGAGATCATAGAATCATGGAATAGTTAGGGTTGGAAAGGACCTTAAGATCGTCTAGTTCCAACCCCCCTGCCATAAGCAGGGACACCTCACACTAAACTATATCCTCCCTGGCCTTGAACAACTTCCCTGGGCAGCCCATTCCAGTGCCTCACCACCCTAACAGGAAAGAATTCCTTCCTTATATGCAATCTAAACCTCTTCTGTTTAAGTTCAAACCAGTCACCCCTTGTCCTGACACTACACTGCCTAATGAAGAGTCCATCCCCAGCATCCCTGTAGGTCCCCTTCAGATACTGGAAGGCTGCCATGGGGCCTCCATGCAGCCTTCTCTTCCCCAGGCTGAACAGCCCCAACTCTCTCAGCCTGTCTTTGTATGGGAGACGCTCCAGTGCCCCAGTCATCCTCGTGGCCCTCCTCTGCACTTGTTCCAACAGCTCCATGTCCTTTTTATGTTGAGGACACCAGAACTGACCACAATACTCCAAGTGAGGCCTCATGAGAGCAGAGTAGAGGGGCAGGATCACCTCCCTTGACCTGCTGGTCATGCTCCTTTTGATGCAGCCCAGGATACGGTTGGCTTTCTGGGCTGCAAGCGCACACTGCAGTTGGCTCATGGTCGTATTCTCATCGACCACCACTCCCAAGTCCTTCTCCACAGGGCTGCTCTCAATCTCCTCTTTGCCCAACCTGTAGCTGTGCCTGGGATTGCTCCCACCCAGCTGTAGGACCTTGCACTTGGCATGGTTAAACTTCATAAGGCTGACATTAGCCCACCTCACAAGCGTGTTCAGGTCCCTCTGGATGGCATTCCTTCCCTCCAGCACGTTCACCAAACCACACAGCTTGGTGTCATCGGCAAATTTTCTGAGGGCACACTCAATCCCACTGTCCATGTCAGCAACAAAGATGTTGAACAAGACCCGTCCCAACACTGATCCCTGAGGGACACTGCTTGTCACTGGCCTCCAGCCGGACACTGAGCCATTGACCACAACCCTTTGCATGCGGCCATCCAGCCAGTTTTTTATCCACCGAGTGGTCCACCTATCAAATTGATGTCTCTCCAATTTAGAGAGAAGGATGTCATGTGGGACAGTGTTGAACGCTTTGCACAAGTCTAGGCAGATGATGTCAACTGGTCTACCCGTGTCCATCATTTCTGTAGCCCCATTATAGAAGGCCACCAAATTGGTCAGTCAGGATTTCCTCTTAGTGAAGCCATGCTGGCTGTCACCAAGCACATCGTCGTTTTTCACGTTCCTTAGCATGCCTTCCAGGAGAATCTGCTCAAAGCTTTTTCCAGGCACAGAGGTGAGACTGACTGGTCTATAGTTCCCTGGGTCATCCATTTTCCCCTTCTTGAAAATGGTGGTTATATTACTCTAGTAAGACTGCTTCAAGAATTCCAGTACTGGCTTAAAAGGGACTTTTGAGAACTGATCTGCAAGTGTACAATGACTTTCTTTTACTCTCATTGTGGTTATGGTTTGATAACAGCAATCAAATATGTTATATGACACATTTTTAGGTGTACTGGTTCACCAAAAAACTTTAGCCATTTTTGTCATCTCTATACTATGCATGAAGGCAACCATATTTGCCACTGAAGTCACACAAAGCTTCTTAAAATCAACAAGGGAAAAAAAAAAATCTGAAAATTGTATGTTTCACTGTAAGTAGATATAGCTCAGCCTAAAGCTCCCTGTAGTTTTCAGATAACTGGGAAAAGCAAAAGAGACTCACAAATAGAAAGTCAGCCTCAAATCTTTCTTCATTTCCAGAGCTTTATAAAGCTTTTACTTTCAGTCCATACATTCTCAGAATTCTAGCATTATCCTAAATTCTTCAAATATAACAGATCCAGGTTTAAGCCTTTTTTTTTTTTTTTTTTTTTTTATAATGTTTATATTATTATTTTTTTTTTTTTTTTTTTTTTTTTTTTTTTTTTTTTTTTTTTTTTTTTTTTTTTTTTTTTTTTG
>NDXB01008614.1:128510-163779 GCA_002631895.1 Agapornis roseicollis
AACAAAAAAAAAAAAAAAAACCAACCAATCAACCAACCAAACAACCCCAAAACAAACAAAAAAGCACTGCAATGCAGGATTCACATGGGACAACACTCATTGACAAAATCTGATAATAATTGAAGAGACCCTGAAGTAAGTCTATAAAAGTAGGAAAATTAAAGAAAGATTAATATTATGGGCAGAATACTTGTCAGAAGGCCTACACAAAAAGATAACAGGACAACAAACACCCGGTAGCATTCAAGGCCAGGCTGGACAGAGCCTTAGGTGACATGGTTTAGTGGAAGGTGTCTCTGCCCATGGCAGGGGGGTTGGAACTAGATGATCTTAAGGTCCTTTCCAACCCTAACTATTCTATGATTCCATGATTCTCATTTTAAAGCTGCATTTTAGTTCTAGAGACACAGAGAGATGATTTAAAAATGCTTTCATGCTGATTACTTTAGATAAAAATACAGACTGTTTGAAGTTAGCCAAACACACTGGATAACCAAGTTGATGCAATGTGTTCCAGTATGCAGTGTGTCCAAGGATATTCTGGAATTTACTGTAGGTACAGCTGGGAAATCTCAGAGATACCCGTTTTCAGAATTTGGCTGTTGGGTTATAAAAATATTTTCACATTTCCTGCAGATGGCTGGATTCTTTTCTTCACTCATAATTTTAATTCAGAATTCATTATGGACAGCTGCTGGCTCTGATAGAACCTAATTGCTCTTTTACTAGACTCAGCTGCAAGCAGTCAGATTTCCTTTTCCTTTGTAGAGTATATTATATACAAACATGGGCGGGGAGAAAAATAACCAATTAACTAAATACCTATGGACAAAATGACTCACTAAGAGTGCTGATCAACTAATGTATCAAACTACAGCGTAGGTCAAAGGAAATTACAGGCCTTGTAGGACATGATAATATATATATGGAAATAATTATCAGCACCAACATATTTGTAATTTGAGATAACACATGGAAAAGGGAAGGCTTCTGTTAAAAAAATATCTTACAGAAAATTTTTACATTTTAATAAGGGGAAGGTTATTTCACTGAGTGAAAAGCCATCAGTCTCCAGGAGAGCTGCTCAACTGAAACCATTTGCTGCCCTGAAACCAAGTCAGGCCTCAGTGCATCCACTGGGCAACTTAGCAAGAAAATGTGCCATAATTATGGAACTGTTTTTGCTTCCTTAGCTCATACTAGAAAGTTAAGAAAACCGTGGAGTAGTTACTGTTACTAAGGCTACAGAAAAAGGGTATGTCACAAGCAAGGGAGCAGAGATAGCCAGCCAAAAGACTAGGGATGTCAGGATTCCCTTCCAACTCTCTCTACATGGTAAGTACTAAAGCAGTTTGGGATATTTTGCTATCTTAGTTTGCTATGATGGATGAAGACAAGTGAAAGTTGTAGACATGTAAAACAAGAAACAGTGTTAAAAAATGTTTTTTTGCCTTTTTCTTTAATTCTCTTTATCTAAAGACATTTAGTGAAATGAGCAGACACATTTAAAGCAGCAAATAGGTAGCTTCTTACATAATGTGTGAAACTACTTGTCAGAGAATAATATTTACACAAGGAAAAAAGTCAAAGATAAGACTGTCTGTTTTTGTTCTTTAAAATGTGTGTACAATCATGCATATGAACAATGAGATATCCACCAGTTTCTCTAGGCAGGTAAAGAAAAACTGGGGAAAAGAATTTAAATCCTCATGAAGTAGGGCTATATTAGTCACTAACTGCTTGCTGCTCACAAGGAAACTTTACTGAAATAATCATTGACACTGGAGTTCCATACTTTCCCCTGAAAGTTTTGACATTTGCCATTGTCAGAGTCAGGCCCAGACAGACCACTGATTATATCTTGTAACGGTATTCACTATGTTCCTTTACAGATTTCTGACTTCTACCAGAAACAAAATCTTGCCCTATGCAGTCATAGCATCTTTTTAGGATTTCAGAAGATAATCCTGCCCTGAGTTACAGCAGTGGGGATATAATCCCCTGAACCACAGGCTAAGTGCCAGCCAAAAATGGCTTTATACACATTGGACGGGTTTAATCAAAAAGAACACAACTAGGTATTTTCTATTATTTGAACCTGCATGAAGAAATATAATCATAGAACCATACTTGTTATTTGTATGCCTTGAATTTTAATAGTGGTTCCAGTGATATCTTTTTATGCCTACAAACAACAGAAACATATACTGTATATACAGCAGCTTCAGTTCAGGTTTTAGGAAAGGCTTTTCACTCTGCAGAAACGGTTTAGCCAAAACTTGAAAGTGGATCAGCATCAGTTTGCTGGTGTCTGACACCTTATGGAGGATTTTCTAGATAATGTAGCACAGTATTTTCGTATTCAAACTAAAAATATCAAGGTACCCCAGCCAATCTTTAAGGACCCCGCACACTGTCACAATGGCTATTGTATATTAATCCTTGTCATGTTCATAATTCCAGGTTTTTGCATATAAGCACCTAAATTTAAGGAAACAAGCTAGCAAGAGCCAAACTGACCTTCTTTTAAAGACTGAACAGTTGAGGAAGATAACTGACATCTTTGCAATCAAGATAATCCTAACCAAAGACACTCAAATTTGAAACAGAAAAAACCCCCAGCATTACACATTTGTTAGTGGCTCTATCAGCATACTGATGGAGGCTCTGTTTTTGTCTATATAATTGCATGAGCATAGCAGAGTAATTAGCTGAAAACTCTTGTACATTTGAGCATAAAACATCCAGGGTTTTCAACTGTGAAGCTTTAGGAATATAAATTATCAGAACCTGGAAAGTTTCTATGGTGATTTGAAGGCAAATCCCAACTCGATGACCACCTCAATTGTGCTGATACAACATCAGTATTTTGTTTCTGGCAGATAGCATTTATCAACCTTCCTTCTAGACTCTTTCTCACTTTCCACTAGACTCTACAATTCCAATAACTAAATGAAGACAGAACAACCATTCAAAAATTTCAAGATTAAGAAAATCCAGTTCCAGTTCCTCAGAGATCAAGGTCCCAAAACATCAAACTCTGTAAGCCTTGGTGTACTTTGCATAAGATACATAAAGAAATGAAGTCACTCCCAAGAGGAAAGGTAGAAATCAAATGACACCCACTCAGACAATCAGTTACAAATAGAATACCAAGAAAAACACAGACATGTCCACACTGCTGTATTTTTACATTAACAGGAACTCAATGTCCGAAGCAGGGTGACCATGTATGCATTGTTTTAAGAATAGAATTTAACAACAGCCTTCTCCCTCTTCTGTTGCTTGTTACTGTGAACAAAGACCTTGGGAAAGAAGTTGGCTTAATGAGGTATATGGTGACCTACAACTAACAGCTGGAGAGGAAATAATGTTACAGTGTTTTTTTACATAGATTATACCCAGCATAGTCTAATATACAGTAGCAACCCAACAGCTGCTTGATAAAGACATGTGGGTAAAGCAGAGAAAGTTTAGAATATTTGTGATATTAAAATACTTGTCATACTAAAATGCTTTTACTATCTTTTCCTCTCCAGAGCCTTCAGCTGTCCAGGGAAGTTAGGAAAGATCCTGTGTTGCTCTCAGGGTAGAGAAATGGAAGGGATGAAGAAGCTTTTAGTATTTTTCAATCTTACTTGAGAGATTTCTGAATATGTGCTGGGGGGGATTTTTCCCCACACCCCCACTGTGAAAAAGGATAGGCAGTCATCTGCTACCTACTCACTGCAAGGATTAGAAAATGATCACTTGTGAGGCATGTGGTAAAAGCAGTAAGGAGGTTCAAATGGTACAGAGATGAATTAAACAATCTACTGGAAAATAATTGCCTCATATATATATTATTTTACTTTTCATGCTGAAATGAACAAAAATTAGGTAAGTATTCTACTTTAATAAATACAAGATCACATTATGGGTTTTTGTAATTGTTTTTACTCTATTAAATAGTTATGTGAGTATACGTAGAGATGTATTTATCTAAAAGTCACATTTGTCTAAACATCCAAGATTTTATGTCTGCAACAGCAGCATTATCAGTACCTGATAAAACTTCACAAAGTGTCTTAAAGATATGCCCTTTGGAACTGGCATTAAAAAGAAAGATCCAAACATATGGGATTGCACTTACATGTTAAGCTTTTATGTAGTGTTACTCAACCAACTACTGAAGTTTCTGTGATGTTTTGAAAACATAGAGGCATAAAGCTCCAAACACCCTCCAGTGCTATTTTATTGTGATCTGATTAGCACCTGTTTGCCTGCACTAATCCAACTTCAAACAAAAACGTGTGCTTTCCTCACTATCATTAGACCACACATTACAGTCACAGCAATGCAGAATCCTGGGGTTTAAGCCTGCAGTTTTGCACTAAAAAAAAACCTTTTTTCTAGATCAGCTCTGCAAATTAGGGCAAATCGTGCAGAGGGAACAGTTGGATTGGAATATTACTCAACTTCTGTGCAAAGTGACTGAAAGGATACAGTCTTAAAATATAAGATTCTGTAAATGAGAAAGCATCTACCTGCATCGTGGATTTTAAGCACCACAAAAAAGTCTTCACACAAGTTGTTCTAAATAAGGCAAGTCAACACATGAGCACACAGGATGAAAAGTATCTACAAACATGCTGGGAATGCTAAATTTCTTTTGTGTTATTAGGGTTTTTTTGCATGCAGCTTTACCTTGTATTTAGCCACTTTCCTCTACTGGAAATAACAATAGTGCTGTTGCTGGGAGTGTAACTAAAGCAAGGATCATGGAACATGGCAGTTTATAACAAATACACTTCTAAACTTAACTTTACCTAGATTTGCTAACCTATTTTTCAGGTGGATATAGAGAGTAAACTATGGGGTTTTTTCCTTGGGAAAAAAAAAAATGTGCAAAAGCATTATGCATTTATATTATTACCACTGCACCTTTTCCATGTAGGTAGTCCTACCAGAATTTCTGATTACATAAATTAAAAAACCTGCATTTAGATTAGGCCTTGATGTTACATTTAGTGCTTCACAATCCTTTCAGCAATGATCTGTTTTCTCCTTAAAAATAAAAGAGCTTTATCTGTATTTGAATTACTTTTTCAGCTTAAAAATCTGCCAACTTTTCTGCAGAGGCAAGAGCTTTGGCTGATAGGATGTACACATGAAATGCTCCACATGCTTTTGACTTCTATATTATATTCAGATTCAATATGCAAAGGCAAACAAACTGTTAATTAGCAAAAGTAAGTGTGTAAACAACATGCAAAAATGTCTGCTGCATGGACATTAGTAACAAATAAGTACTAATTGATCATAAATTCTGATCATATAATTCTGTATTTTTCTTTGTTTTCATCACACAGAACTTCTTTTGAGGACTTCCACTGGCATGTATTTAACATGGTTTTATCAGAACATACCTTACAAAGTCTAGTAATTTTGAATGGTAATATGGTAATACTTATGTTACATTACCAGTAATTTTACCAGTTAAAATTGCATTTTTTTTATTTTTTTTTTTCTGGTCACTGTTCTGTGAACAGAATGCATTCAAATGCTTGTAGAGTGAGTTTTACAGTTGTTGCTGTTTTTTACCTCAGAATATTTCTAAGCACACTGGAAGTTATTAAATAAATTATTCATACGCTCAACAACCATTTCCTAGGAACAGGATATTGAAGTAGCTTATCAGCTATTGAGGTTTGATACAAACTGGTCTGGGGCCACAATTCTCTACAAGATATATAGCCATATCCCAAAACCACCAAGTAAACTGGAAAAACCTCATACACTCTTAACATGAAGTGGACTGCAAGACAACTGTCAATATTAAGGCAGATCTGGAGGATGCAGTAAGGAAAAAGCTGGGCTAAACCTTTCACTTAAAATACCTGCTTATAAATACAGAGTAAACAAGGGGTTACTGTCTAAGGATCAAAATGCAGATAGCTGGCTTTTTCATTTATTCCTCATCTAGTCAGACTCCTGCTGAATTTACTGGGTGCTGACCTGAATTAAAAGTGAAAAGAAGCTCAGCTTTTGATTACTAAGAAACTCTGTGCTGAATTCTCAGAAATACTATAGATAAATAGCATCTCCCTGGACTTAGTTGCTTGCTAGATTTCATATTCCTTATTTTTTTATGGCTTGAAAGCTTTGCAGAAAAATGCTTCCATATCTTCTTCATACCTACTCTTTCTTACCAATATTTTAAAAGTAAGCCCTCTTGTATTTATACGCCTATAATATGTCATTATGATAATTCCCTGAGTTCTGACAGTTTTTTAGGTACTGGAAGAAACATAAAAGAAGGTGTAAGTGTTGTTCCAGTTGTTTTACACTCCCCACTATAAATCCCCTGTCCTGCTAGGGAGTAAACTCATTATTCCTTCAGTGGGGTATCTTGGAAAAGAACTGCCTACCATTGGTAAAGTATACAAGATATGGTCTTGTATTATATTGTTTTGCTCTAGCAAAGAAAGTTTGAGATACATTTATTATCTGGGTGATAGGAGTACATGAGCTTTAATGAAAAGGGACTTAGGGAGTCCTGAACACAAAATGGGAGGCAGTGACAGATAAGATATAGAAAAGGGGGACTTTTTTTAAAAGGCTGCAGTGGCAGACTAGGAGCCAGCAAAGGAAGAAATGAAAAGCAAGAAGTTTATCAAGAACAGATAAAATATCTCAATGGAATAGGGTGACTACCAGAAGGAAGTGAAAGGCGATGCATGACAAAAATTGGCAGGAGAATGCTACCATTAGAACAAAGATCTTTCTTCAGAGAAAATACTAAACCATGTAGGAGCTTATTCCATATTGAAATTGTTCAGGAAGATGGTAAAAACCAGTGAAATGAATATGAAAACCAGCAGAATCAAAGGACAGAAATAGAATATAATGAGAGTAATTCTCTAATCCAGACACCGAAGAGGAAAAAAAAGAACAAAAAGAAAAGAAAAAAGAAAAGAAATTAGTGAGGATTAGAAGAATGGAGACATGTACAGGGTGAACAACAGAGAGGAGAGGAAAGAAAAATCTGAATGCAAGTAACATGCAAAACTTGCTTAATTTTTCTGTTTCAACATAAAATGAAAATTTTTTCTGAGCTTGAAATGAAATGTGTAGGCATGTCCAGTACTTTAATTTTAAACTGAGTATTAAAGTTTTTCATGTTGCTAAATGAAACACATATCTTTTAGCTTAACAAAATTGTGCTGGTGCTCTGTCATTCTTGTTTGGATATTCTTTTGCTAATTTAATAATGCCAAATTCAAAATGATAAGTCTCAAAATACAGTGTTGCTACAATATACCGGAAAACCAGTGACACTAACATTACTGCTGTAAGAAAGACTTCAGTAACTTATTCTTGTTGATCTACCAATTAGATGTCATCACATTAACACTTATGATTTAATGAGTACGTTCATGAACTGTCCACAGCCCTTGCTCCTACATTCGTAGCCACAAAAAAACCTCAACAAACAAAGCAAACAAAAAAACCCCACAAACCCCAAACCAAATATCAACAACAAAACAACCCAAAAGCCCAGAGACATAAATCTGTAAATTTTCAAGAAATTTGGTTTCATTAATTCTGCTCATAGACAAATTGTTGGGATTGGGGCTCAAAAGGCTTATTAAAATAATAGAATAGGTGGGAGCCTACATTTTAGAGGTTAGCTTGTGTGAAATGCCTAAAATCTTAACATCCCAGGAACCTATACACAAGGTAAAAAGCTTCAACAAGTTTGTGACCAGAATATGCATGCTATACAATACTGACAAATAAATATGAAATTCAAAAAAAGTCATTCAACAGGCATCAAATCTTACTACCTCACCTGATCAAAACTTTCACAGAAATTTGCATGCATAACCAATGAAAAAGAGAAAATAATGACCTTGTATTCCATCAATATTGCTGAGTGATGACAGGTTTTGTATTTTATTTCATTTGTTACAATGACTTGCTGTATGACTTAACAAGTAATTTAATTCATCTTTTTTTGCTTTGAGAGAATTTAGGTCATTCTTATAATTTAACAGTCTTCCCAGAGTGGGAGGATTCATTTCCTCTATTAATTTTGGTTTTGATTTATAGCATAACATATTCACTTTGCAGTTATGCTCTATACAGAGACAGCTGATGAAATTTGAGCAGAGGCAATCTGTAATTCTAGGCAATATTTAAAATGTTTTAAAATCCTGTAAATAAGGGTACAGAAAGATCTGTCTCTGTTCAGGCAATACTCAGCAAACTGTGTAAATAGATGTGTATTATTATTCATATTTATTCCCCATTCCTAACCCTGGTATTTTAATAAACATTAAATGCCTATATTCCATGTCCTCTGACCTCTTCTAAGCAGTGTGTGCCTTTTAACACTGAAGTAATTTTTTTGTTTTCATGTTGACTTTTTTTCTTGTCTTACTTATAAGAGCCTCACTTTGAAAATATTAAAAAAACCCAGCTTCCACAGTTGGCTTACCAATACGTAAGAAGCCAGAACTAAGGGGGTATAATCCTTGTAATTCTTGTTCCTCAGTTTTTGGATGGTGAAAGCAAAGCTATTTTTCAAATACATTAAGCATTTGTAGCCCCAGTGAACACTGAATAGTTAGTAGCTCTCAGCTTAACTGAAGGCATCCCAAAATGAAGCTCACAAAAATCACTGATCTTAGGCATTAGCTTTGAAACAGGCAGCACAGTAAGCTACGCAAGCTATAACAACACAGCCCTGTAATGAGAGGATCCATCTTAAAGCTTATTTCAATCAGAACTGGCACATGCATTCTGACAATGCTATACGCATGATTTTAAGATTGTCTCATCAAAGGTTTCTAAAGAATGGCCATCTCTTCATTTTCCCTACTCCCAGAACTTTAAGAGGAGCATGTTTTTCTCTTAATAGTTTGTTATTTCATACCTTTTAGTGCCTAAAGAGGTTTGCTACCTTGCAAACAGTATGCAGCACCCACTTCCCTGGAAATAAGCTCAGACTGCTCCCCAGGTACATCCTTTGCAGTTCCAGCTCCTAACAGTTCTACTGTGAGGGTTTAAACCTAAAAACAAAATAAGGTTTCTACCTATTGTAAATAAAAGTTGTAATTTATCATCCTTAAGTTTCATGTTCTTTACTTTCATACACAATATAAGTAGTAATTTCAGGAGATGTTTTATTGCTCAAAACACACTTTCTTCAAGATTGTTTTTAAAACAAAACTTTTTTAATGCCACCTTCTGAATGCCATAACTATAATTGTATTGTCCCTGCAGACCTTTACATGGTCTAAAATGAATTCCTCTTGCACAGACCAAATTAATTCTGGCCCATCCAAGTTGGCAGTGCTGTTCTCAGATTACAAAGTTACAATGCAACCATCTTTTTCTTTTGACAGACTCAGAAGTCTCTTTGAAAGAAGAGAGAGTTTTTATCTGCAATACAAAATGGTAATATTGACATATAAGTTGCTTTGAAAGGAATTCTGAGCTTACCTGCAGTGTACAACCATAGGTCCAGCATCAGGTGGGTTGCAGGTCTTCACTCGTCTCAGGAAAGCTAAGAATGGTGTTGGGTGTTCTGGAACACCATGGTCAGGCCAAGCAGTGAACTGGAATTGCCTCACTTCCCTTTTCTCACTTGAACCATTCTATGGCATTAAAAAAATTAATGACAAAACTGCCACTTGAAGTGATATTGACATTTTTCAATGGAACAACTGCAGAAGCATATATACCAGCAAAGTGTATTTAAACCACATTTGGGGCCGGACTAAAACAGAACTTAGGCTATGGATGGAAATGTTTCTCATATTCTCAATTGCAGGATTCAAACAATATAAGAACTCACAACAAATACCAGAGATTTAGCTATTTTTAAAATGAGCTAAATATTTTTTTGTGGGAAGGGAAGGACAAAAGTTGCCAACATTTATAGTTTAAAATATATTTTAAGTATATATAAGTACATATACCTTGTAAAGTGCGAATGTACGAACACAGTATGTTGCCAATTCAACGGTGTCTAAAAGGGTCACTTGAATTAGTCCATAAGTTTCTGTGCCTCTGCTTGGCCAGTATTGATCACACTTCACCTGAAGTGAAAAGTATATAGTTATTTAATAGATTTTAAAATGGCATTATTATATATCTGAGCATATATCACTGCAGGTTTTTTAAAGGATTTAGAATGTCCAACAATAGCCAACGTTCCGATATAAGAAATTCACTTTATCATCCACAATAATTGCTTTTTTGGTAGTAGCTCCTACAGTATCTTTTTCTATAAGGAGCATTTGTAAATTCAGTGGGGGAGATGACTAAGAAATACTAATAAGTATAGATACACTAAATTATAAAGAATCTATAGTACCTAAAAATTGGAAATGTTTGCTTTCAGAGACTGATAGGTCAGTGACTGAGACACTCAGACTCTATTTCATTTATAGTAATAAATTTTGATCAATTAGATTTACATATGGTACAGAAGCGTATTCTGAGCCCAGTGTTAATGCACTGCATTTATTTATTCATTTAATATTAATAAGACTCATACCAAATTCAGTGAGAATACACAAACTTTAAGAAACAACAAAAGCAGCATATTGCAAAGTATTTTCTGATAAGAATGTGAATTATCATGCTAATCCAGAGAAAAACTGAAAATTCCCCCCAAATGGAAAATTAAGATATGAATCTTTGAAAATTCTGTTCTCCAGTTTCTATCTCTGCACAGTACTTATTGAAAAAGACTCAGTATGCTTTCAAACTCCCAGTCCTGAATAGCTTTTTCTTGCAGACAGTTTTATTTTGAGACTTGCAGATCACAGATCACTAAGAGTTCACAAATCACAGTCTGAGAACAAACAAACTGGATAAAGAGGAGAAAGAAAATCTAACCACTGAAACAGGTGATGAACATTGAAGAGCAACAAAACTTTTACAGGAATTGATGGCTTAATTTATAGATAAAGAATTGGAACAAAGAAACTAAAAGCATTTACTGATACTACAGTCTTAAAAATGGGATAAATAGTGTATAAAAGTCATCTTATTAAGAGAATCAGGAAATTATTTCCTTGTGCTATTTACTGAAATACTGAATGCATAAGTATTTCAAGTACTTCATGAACAGCAGTGATTTATTTGCAAGATTCCTAATTCTAAAACATACCATTTTGGTATGCAAATTGGACAGAAAAGTATGTTTTCAGTTGAGTTATTTCAATATAAATATTATAAATAATAATACAAATATAAAGCTAGTTTCACTTTATCATTAGTATAGATACAGTGTAACTTGTGTCTATACTGGTTAGACATATTTTAGACAAAAAAGTTGTGGTTTATTATTTCTTAAGCTCCAACTAAACTTGGTCACTTTGAATGATTTAAAAAACATGAATAAAAATGTTAGAATACTTTATGTACTTTAAAAAAATAAATACAAGTAATAAATGTCTGACTATGCCTTTGTGTGCCTAAACATGTAGTTCCCCACTCTACCCTGCAGTTCTGATGTATGGATTGGATTACTGTAGAAGCAGTTCCAGCTTTCAGAGAGCATGTCTAAAAAATTTCACCAAAAGCTTTTCACCAGAATGACTTTATAAAATCAACTTCCAAATGTAATTTGGTGACAAAGCTGAAAGAGGGTTGATTCAGATTTGACATTAGGAAAATAATTACTAATTATTATCAGGTTGCCCAGAGAAGCTGTGGCTGCCCCATCCATGGAAGTGTTCAAGGCCAGGTTGGAAGGGGCTTTGAGTAACCTTGTCTAATGGAAGGTGTCACTTCCCATGGCAGGGTGCTGGAACTAGATGAGCTTTAAGGTCCCTTTCAACATAAACCATTCTATGATTCTACAACAGAATGTTCAACATAAAAAAATAATCAGAAATTCAGAACATAGCAGGGCACCAGCATTTTTGCAAACAACAGAAAATAATTGTTTCACTTTTATTTTGTATAATAATCTAAAGTTAAGCATAACTCAGGTTTAGAGGCCTGTAGACAATTGCTCCTTTTCAGTTAGGCTGGGATAAAATACACATGCTGCTATTCTAGGTGCAGATTTTACGATTTTGTTTGGTTGTTGGTTTTGGTGTTTTGTTTGTTTTTTTTTTTTTTTTACTTTTGCTTCGTTGTTGGTTTATATATTAGCTTATGTAAGAAACTCCAACTATTTTATAATTATTATAAAACACTTCTGTTGGAACTAAGTTATGCAGAGGTCTGCTTCTGGAAGAAGATGCTTCTTAAAAATAAATACAATTTTAGACCAGTATATATATTATTTGAAAGTGGAAACTGATTCAAATAAGAATCAAATTTTTAGAAAGAAAGTCTGATTTCTGATTGATGTTTGAACTTCTGGAACAGCACAATAACCACAAGGTGATGGAGCTACACCTTTTATTCTTTTGCTTTTTGATTTTCCTGAGAACAACAGGTCTTATTCAGAGATGTGACCTTACCTGCCTCCTACCTCTTTTGCTCTGTGATCATAAACCTTACGTTCCCAATACTCCTAACAATTTAGAATCCAATTCATCTTTGTGAGAGATCAGAACAATGGACTGATCAGAACTATTGGACTTCACCAGCAGCAGAGAATCAAATAATGTAAGTTAATTATGAAGGCACTACTTTTGAGATAGAGTTCTTTCAAAACCTTTTATCCCATGTTAGGATCATACACTTCAGCACTTAAAGTTTATTTTTCAGGGGTTATACACTAAAATATTTTTCAGAAAAAAATTCTCAAACCCCTTGAGTCACCCAAATTTAACACTAAATGTCAGCACGACAATTTTTAAATTAGTTGTGAGATTGCTTTTTGTCCTTTAGTTCTTTAGTCTGTGTTCGATTTCCCTGTCATATGGGCAATTTCTTCCTTACTCGTGTACATGGTTTGTAAAACAGACAACTTTAAATATGGTCATGATAACATGCATCCTCCTTCAGAAATACAATTATAAGGTTTATTTATTTTTAGAGTTAGTTTGTAACATAGCTTTGGTGAATTTCACAGTCCTCACCCTACTCTTATTCACACAGCTCCCAGTGCCAAGCGCTGATCTTCTCCTCTTCTGACTATGGTCATCTGCACCCAGTGATAGCCATTCTGTGCCATGAACTGGACATGGTTACAGAGAACAGCTTTCACCAATAATTCTCTAATGTTCTCTTACTTGTCACTAAAGATGGCAGGATGAATGGAACAGACATGTGAGTACAAAAAAAAAAAAAACCAAAAAACCAAAACCCCCCCCCAAAAAAAGCAAACCACCCCTCACTGGTGATTTCAAAAAGTGTTTTTTAAAGAGAAACTCAATTAAGACTAATGACAAGCATAACTTTTAGTACCACTTTCACTATCTCATGATCATAGGTTGCACATGCCAAAACCAATACATTTGAGATCAGAGTAGCTTTCAAAAGACTACCAAAATTTAACAGGAAATCTTTTAAGTATCATAGCAGTAGACAGAAGGCGGAACTAATGATAGGTACATTCTTTTAACCTGCCCCTTAAACATACACATTTTTTTTTTTACACTTCTTCCACTCAGACCATGAGAATCCTTGCTCTTCATGGAAGTACAAGCATTCACTGAAAGCAAAGCTGTAAGAAAACATAAGTAAGTTCTTTCTTTTCCATTAAAAATTAGAAGCTTGAAACTATTTCAGACTTGAGAGGTTTAAGTAGCTATAGAGTTCCTAAGAATACTCATGGATATTCACACTTCAATAAGTCACAGCCACTACAGAACGCACTGCCATGCATCAAGAAAGCTGAAAGAAGGGTATTTCCATATGAACATATGAATACAAAGATTCCTGACATTCAAGGGTAGAGAAATAATTTTTCAGCATAAAGTTCCGTATTATTCAGGCTGAAAAGCTCCTTCAGGTGATTCTCACATGAGCCAGCTCTTACAGGTCATCCATCTGAGTTTGTAAGGACAAAACACAGATCATGAAAGATACAGCAAACTAGTCATAGGTAGATTCATCTAGTAAATTTCTTGCTGCATGAACAGCACATGAATTATGCTGAATCTGGTATTTGAAATAGCAGCAGTATGTTGCAAAAATTGTGCTCTGGTTTTGTAAATAATAATTGTCTTTTGCAGACAAAACTTTCCAAGGACAATTTCAGATTGACTTCCTTCAAAAATAAAGTATCTCTACAATGACAATAAATGATAATAATAATTATGGAACAAAAGAGTGCCAGTTATTGATGATGCAAACTGCCTCAAACCCTATCAGGCTAGCTTAGTGAATCAGACATTCCAGCTGATGTTCTATCTCCAAGCAGTTACTACTCTGAAGCCATTTTCTTTTTTGCAACAATGCCTTGCCACCTAAAGGTTAGGCTGATTGGAGTATAAAGATTGTAGGCACTGATAGTAGTATACTAGATTGTAATGCAAAGATTAGAAAAAAATAAATCAAAATACATACACATATTTTTTAGGCATTATGTAAACAAGACTTGCTCAAGTGTCACTCATTCGCTTGAAATGACAGATTGAAAATAGAAACTCCTATTCAGAAATAAGGCTGAAAATAAAACAGTTTAAAGTTTCTGATTTTGCTGTTAGAGAAACACAGAATTTAATAGAACCCTAAACTCTGAAAGAACTGAGCACCCAGCCACAGGTAGACAGATCCTTCTAAGACTCACCAAGTATATTCACAAAATAATTAATTACTTCTGGAAATCTTTGTTCCTTGAATCCATTTTTTACTACAAAAAAAAAAAAAAATGCATGTACTTGTCTCTATTAAAGATTTACAGTAGATACATATCTGTGAGTACAAAAATACTAAGATTTTCATATTCAGTCTGGAGAAAAGGAGGCTCAGAGGAGACCGTATCGCTCAATACAACTACTTGAAAGGAGGTTGTAGTGAGGTGGGGATTGGTTTCTTTTCCCAGGTAACAAGTGACAGGAGAAGAGGAAACAGCTTCAAGCTGCAAGGGAGGTTTAGATTGGATATTAAGAAAATTGTTTTTTGTTGGAAGGGTTGTCAAGCCCTGGGACAGGCTGCCCGAGGAAGTGACTGAGTCACTTGAAAGACATGTAGATGTGACACTTAGGGACATGGTTTAGCAGTGGACTTGGTAGTGTTAGGTTAATGGCTGAACTCAATGATTTTACAGGTCTTTTCAAATCTAAATAATTCTGTCTAAGGTCTTAATTACAGTAGCCTTGAAAAAGATGTTTCAAATAGGATTTGGAGACAACCTAAATTCATAACAAGCTTTAGTTCTCAAGTAAGTCTGCAAATCAACCATCATTATAAACTTACTTTTTGAAATTTCTGAGATATGATTAATAGCCTAACAGTAGATATTGAAGATAATTTGTAAGGAAAAAGATAACCCTCAAATTTTTTCCATTCTGATCCTTAGAACAGAATGCGGTATGGTTATTAAAACAGAAGGAAACAGTTAACTGAAAGCTATCCTGGGCATATTTGCTCTTTCTTGTCTGTCATCTTCATCCATACATTTCAAGAACAGTACAAAACTATATTGCTACCATCATTACAAAATGCCCTTTTTGAACTCCTCCGTAACAGCAAGGAAGGCAGGGTCTTAGTGAAATTTTTAAGGATGAGTCTGTCAAAGAGAAAAGTACATCAAGATTTTCTAGAAAGGTCTCAAAAAGTTTTATATGAATGAAACCAAGAGGAAAAGAGAATGGGCTGACTTTTATTTTTCCTTCATCCTCTTCCTGTACTCAAGGCTGATCAATATAGAATCACAGAATCATAGAATAGTTAGGGTTGGAAAAGACCTTAAGATCATCTAGTTCCAATCATCTTTGTTGCTGACATTGACAGTGAGATTGAGTGCACTCTCAGCAAGTTTGCCCATGACACCAAGCTGTGTGGTTCAGTTGATATGCTGCAGTGAAGGGATGGAACCCAGAGGGACCTTGACACGCTTGTGAGGTGGGCTGATGCCAACCTCATGAAGTTTAACCATGCCAAGTGCAAGGTCCTACAGCTGGGTCAGAGCAATCCCAGGCACAGCTACAGGTTGGGCAAAGAGGAGTTTCAGAGCAGCCCTGTGGAGAAGGATTTGGGGGTGGTGGTTGATGAGAAAATGAACATGAGTTGACAGTGTGTGTTTGCAGCCCAGAAAACCAACTGTATCCTGGGCTGCATCAAAAGGAGCATAGCCAGCAGGTTGAAGGAGGTGATCCTGCCTCTCTACTCTGCTGTTGTGAGACCTCACCTGGGGTATTATGTGCAGTTGTGGTGTCCTCAGCATAAAAAGGACATAGAAGTGTTGGAACAAGTGCAGAGGAGGGCCATGAAGATGAGCAGGGGACTGGAGCATCTCCCATGCGAAGACAGGCTGAGAAAGTTGGGGCTGTTCAGCCTGGAGAAGAGAAGGCTGTGTGGAGACCTCCTAGCAGCCTTCCAGTATCTGAAGGGGGCCTATAGGGATGGTGAGGAGGGACTCTTCATTAGGCACTGTAGTGACAGAACAAGGAGTAATGGGTTAAAACTTAAACAGAAGTTGTTTCGATTGGATATAAGGAGGAAATTCTTTACTGTTAGGTTGGGAAGGCACTGGAATGGGCTGCCTAGGGAAGTTGTGAGTGCTCCATCCCTGGCAGTGTTCAAAGCCATGTTGGACAAAACCTTAGGTGGCACGGTTTAGTGTGAGGTGTCTCTCCTTATAGCAGGGGGGTTGGAACTAGATGATCTTAAGGTCCTTTCCAACCGTAAGTGTTCTATGGTTCTAAATAATAAATTAGAGTTACAACACAGTTTTGACTAAAGCACTGGGTATATATTTGCATCAGGGAAATGGCATTTTTCAAAAAGCTATCAGTTTACTGTAACAGCTAAGAGAAGCGATTTCATTTATGGACACAGAATTGGAACAAAAAAACCTTGATGGATGCCTTGAGAAATACTTGTGACAGTACTAGTTACTGTCATTTCATTTCAGTTAAGACTGGCATAAACAGTTCTTGAAAGCTTACTTATAGTGGAAGAGACTGCAAAAAATATTCTACAGATGTTGCTCCATTCATGACATAATATTTTGGACGTTCTTTAATAGTTTAACATAAATCACATTTGCTATAAAGTTTATTTCTTCCTCCAAGTGCCCAACAGGAAACTAAAATGGTTGACTGCCATGAAATTTTTAACAGCCTTTCACATGCAGGCAGACTATTATATTTTCCTTTACTCTCTTACGTATAAACCAAATTCAATTATTTCTGACTTCCCCATGCATAATTTCTCCAACCTCCACTCACTCTTCTAGTTTCTTTGTAATTTACCAACAGCTTTTCATGTGGAGCATATGTCCTCCACACCAAATGTGTGTAAGCTGAAATAAACAGACATGACATGCCAAAACTATTTTCAACCTGTATAGTGGCATTAAAGTGGCACTAAAACATTTCTTTTCACACAAAGTCAGCCCTGCTCATAGTATGGCATTTCTACAGCTATTTGGTTGGGTGACATAACAGAGTTTTAGCTGAGGTTCTTTGGCACAGCACTTCCACCTGGAACATGCCTAGTAAAAGAAACTTCAAGCTTTATTGGTGTATGCAGTCTTTATTAGCATAGATCTAGGGTTAGATTCTTAGATGAATTAAGAACCTATGACTGACTGCATTTTAGTGGGAGTTGAACAAATCCCTACCCTTTTGCCTTTGAGAATCCTTCCATAATGAACAGCCATATGGTTGAGTTTCACAATTCTGACTTGGTAACTGGTGACTCCAGCTCGTACAATGGTGTAGGAATTCTTGGACTGTGGCCATTGCATTCTGTTACAATAAAAAAAACCCCAATAGTACAAACCTACACATTTTTATTTTTATAAATCTGTTGAACACATGGTCTACTTGACTTTGGATTTTCTTTTTTTTTTTTTTCCCAGCTTTCTCATTCATTCTTCTTCTGACTCATACCTTAGCATGCTGAGAACACTAAAGAAGTAAAATAAGATTCTGATATTACATTACTGATAGAGAAGTTACTGATTTCCCATTAAAATTAGGGGCTGAACAATGACAAAACTACAGAGTTATTTGTTCTTTAGAAAACAATGCAATCCTGTATGAGAAAATGCCATCTGCAACACATGTCCTGTCAGCTCATATGTCTGCTGGGACAGATGTTACCTCTTACCAGATAAAGACATGCATATTTTTTCTAGTTGCTGCAAAATGTAGTTAATTTTTTATTTATATTTTCCTACGAGTAAATCCATATTTCACTTAAAATATCTCAGACCCCTACTATTACATAGCTGTGCTGCCCAATACAAAACATTAGTACAGTTTTTATGAAGAAATCGATTACATTTTGTCTAAATACACTACTAGTGCACTTGGGAGCATATTAATTTAATCTGTAATGAATTGCTAAGTGCATCTATGGATGACTTTTCTACTCATATTAGTGAAGATGTCTTATTGTCACTTATTTTCAACCCAGTATTTTGATAGATAATAGCTCCAGTATTACCCATCAAAACACTGTTAGGCAAAAAGATACAAAATATGCTGTGGAAGCTCTGCAAAATAAATGGAAAACTATCTTTATCAAAATCACACAAAACTCCTCTGCATAGCCTGTACTTTTCTGAAACATCTTTATGCATTTCACACAGACAAAACACTGTTCATTTTATTTGCTTATTACCTACTGCTGTGCACATACTCTGTCTACACAGCTAAAACAGAGCACACAGCTTTGTCTTAGCTATGAGGTCAGCTACCTCAGTGCTTATTCTTCAATCAACAAATGAAGATTTATTAAAAATGTCAGTAATGTGTGCATTGCAATTATAATAATTTAGGGTTCTTCCTAGGCCTGCCTTTATGTTTTCCATGCTTATAACAAGACATAAATCTTTGGTGGCCTGAAGTTTGTTTCAAAGCCGTTCTTACCATACAGTCCCAAGGTAAATTTACACTTTCACCATGCTTATTCAAATGTTTTTGTTCCTATATATTTCAATATTGCTATCTCAATATTGAGACAGGATACACGACCTTTCTACTGGTTTTGTTTTTATCTTTCCCTTCCCAGGGAAAACTCAGCTTTTAAACCTTGATAAAGAAGATGACTGTTCTATGCTTGTATTTTTATGTATTCTTGTTATATAACATTGATGATGATGTCTTCTTCCTTATAGTCAAATGAGTGTCTGGATCAGGCTAACAGAATGCCACAAATGTAATTTCCTCATGTACTCACTTAATCATTTGCAAATGTGAATGAAGCTGGTAGCATCAGGACAGAAACTAAAACCTTCACCATCAGTATAGGAGTCCAGAATCTGGCATATTTGAATATTTGCCAGGGTCATTATACTGTCAGTTAGCTTTAAACTGATAGAAATATTTTGACATAAGATTCTAATGCTGGGCATTATGGTCCCACCATTAAAAATACTGCCAGTGAAGTTAAGAAGGAGGTGTTTCTATCAATTCCAAAATATTATTTAAAACAAGGAATTATTTAAAATAAGTAATTGCTTAGCAAAGAAGAAAAGGATTGAATTATCTTTGAAGTGGATGATCTACAACAATTTCCTACCCTAAAACAGGAGGCAAGACTAAATGTTTGCTGTTTCAGGCAGTATTATTTTTTGCTACAAAGTGAGATTCTCTATCTTTGTCTGATCATTCACATCATTCACTACAGAGCCCAAGTTGTCAGAACATTCAGTTAATTCAGAAGATGTTACTAAACAAAAAGGAGAATGTGCATTGCTGGGGGCACAGGGGAAGACAGAGAAGCAGGGAAGAGAGGTATCACACATTAATGCTTTACAGCTTTCCTTAGTCTAACACACAACTATTTTATTTTTTTAAAATCTCTAATTTGCAGCAGCCTTCAATAGAGTTATTTCACTCAAGATTAAACTCATGCATGTGAAAAAAATGCTACCAACACTGTTCCATGCACTGCCAGTGTGCATAATTCTTTTTGATACAAATTACGTGCACAGTAGCTGAATGATGGGACTGACTTTCTCTCCCTAGTCTGATTTAGGTCAAATGAGATTCAGGTGATGACATTTCATACGAAACCAATAAAGTGTGAAAGGTTATAAGTGAAAGAGATTCTCCTTTCCTGCAGCTTCCTTTCAGGCAAACAAATGAATAATGAATTCACTTTAACATCTTCATTTGATGAACTCAGCTGTAAAATATGTACATTCTCAAAGCTGAAGTTATTCAGACATCTAACACATGCAAATGAACTAACTTTCTGCAGATGCAATTAAAATCCTCATCTTTATCTATGCAGTCCAGGTTAAAAAGGCTGATATCACGCTGTAGGACTACATAATGAAAAAAGCAAGCTAAACAGAAATGACGACATGGAGATGGAAAGCAGATGAAGTCCCTGAGAGAAACGATTGTGCCTTGCGGCAGGAATAATGATCAGGCTGCCAAAACACAAAAGCAATCAACATGGAATAAAAGGAAAAAGAGAAACAAAATTAGCAAAGATCAACTCTAATGGTATGTAACAGTGTTTGTATTTCATGTTTGAAATTTCACTTTATCTCCTGCTTTGAGGATATGCTGTATAAAATTGATAGCATGAGAAAAAATAACAATAATGTTTTCATTGTATTATTTTCCCACACAGGGATTGCCACTGTTATGGCACCATCAATACCATTAATTACATTACATGTAGATACTGTATTAGAAGAAGTAACTGGTATGCCATATTCACTGAATTGCAGACTCTAAGACTGAAGATGAATTATGCACTGGATAGCTGGTCTATAATATTCCACATTGAATGCATCAAACTCACTTGACCTATGAACACAGAATGAGCTAAATTATGCACAAAAATATGCAAACATAAGCACTGAATACACACACAATCCATTGACTAGATTGTTTGGTCTCTCAGTATGCTTAGCAAACGTACTGCTACTGAATGCTAATCACTAAATAGTGATTACTATTCTGATCAGTCATTTTTTAGGGTGTAGTCAGCAAAGACTAGAGTCAGCTTAAAACTCTGCTAAGTAACTATTGAAGAGAATGAGCAGAATTTCATTTAGTTACATAGAAACATCTTTCTAGACAGTGGCTATATGTGGCCTGCACTATTAAGATAAACTCTTTAAGTATTGAGTACACCTTCTGCAATGGGTGGCTTATTAGAATCACATTTTTTCTTAGCACTGATTCTAGTTAGCAGAAACTTTATTATATAAGAAGTAATTAGTGAAGAATGGGAAAAATTTCATTTGCTTAATTCCAAACAACTGTCAGTGTCTAGACTAGAGAAGGCCTGTAGACTCAAGATAAAATGAAAATTTCAATGAAACTACTCTCTGCTGTGTGCTAATTGCCATCAGGTATGTACAGGCAGTGGTGTTAATGAAGGTTGAATTTACATGTGGAAAGTGATTCTATAATTAGAATACTATACATAGCTTCATTTGAAAAAAAATCCAGCTCTATTTTAGAAAAATGATTAAATATATAATAAGAATAAAGATTTACATGTACTTTGATAAGCCTCTAGAAAGGAATGACTTGCTAAGAGGTTCAAAAAGTTATGTAATCATTGCAACTATATGTATTCAAGTATATGGAAAAAAGCCCACCAGTACAATACAGTACCGCATTACGCTTTACAGTGCATTCCTCCCTGTTCCAAGCTGACTCATACAAAAACATTTTCATTTGGAAATGGAGCTCATCCATAAGTTTCTGAAATATCAACTATCATCCATTTATCTCCATAAGATACTTTTTACTGGCTTAAAACCTCTTCTGGGTAAATAAATCTCTTCTCCTCCCCTCTCTTTCTGAACTGTTCTTGATCCTCTGTATTTATGGCATTTTTTTAAAATATGTTGCACAGCACTCATAGGTACCTACTCCCTCACACAAGATCCCAAGACAGTGCATCCCCAAATGCCCATGGCAGTATTTTCCTTGTTATTTACCTCCTGGACTTATACTTGCTAACCCTGATACTGCCGTTATCGAAGGTTCCCAAGGGAAGGGATTGCCACGGATATAAAAAATTACCCCTTCTTTCTCTTCTTTCCTGATTTCTACATTTGGTTGTAGCTTCTGGTTTACACTACAGGACTCATTATGGTGTTTGCAGAAAGCTTAGCAATGAACCAGCCATGTAGCACCTTCCCAGTCAATGCATGCTCCCAGCAAGAGTAACAGCATCATAAGAAGGAAGAACCCAGGAGGAGCTTGAGTGTATCTTGACATAAAATACAGTTATTTTAAGAAGATATGATGGGGCAACCCCCTGCTCTACTGGAGAGGGTGCAGAAGGCTGCATCCATCATTTCCATCAACTGGTGAATGCCATCAAATCCAGACCCTCTAGTGAATCTTCATACAACACAGTGGTCTGTTACTACTCTATCACATTACTTGTTATGTAACAATAAAGCATTATCATTTTTGTTTTCCCTTCACATATGGCATGTCTTTTATTACAGAACTTCTACTATTGTACTTTATTGCATGTATCCTTGTGTTTTAGTCCTTCATTTCTCAGTTTTACTTTGCCCTGTAAAATCTGAGATGCTACAGATGAATTTGCAAAGCAATCGTAGTTTTCCTAGCATCTGGCATGTGCTTGAAAAAAAAAAAATCTTATGTTTCTTAAGGAAATGCAAATCCTTAATGATCTTAAGTCATGATTAATCTATACCTTTAAAAGTAAAAGTGAATACTGTTGACAGACTTCCTCATAACAGGACGATAAGGTCATATTCTTGGTACTACAGAGGAAGTAATATTTTCAATCACCTAATATTTCCAGCATGATTGAAACAGGCAAAAAACTCCAACAAATCACCCTGTATCAAGAGATTTCAAATTTTTTAGACTACAAAAAATCCTGTAAAATTAGTGACACGACTCGGTAATTTCACAATGGAGCTTGTGTTTCCTACGTAAGTGATTTTCACAGTATAGGCACTTCTAAATGGTAGCAACCAAAAAAAAAAAAAAAAAAAAAATTTTTTTTTCAAAAAATGAAAAAAAAAAAAAAAAAAAAAGGTGGTTCNGTGACACGACTCGGTAATTTCACAATGGAGCTTGTGTTTCCTACGTAAGTGATTTTCACAGTATAGGCACTTCTAAATGGTAGCAACCAAAAAAAAAAAAAAAAAATCAATTTTTCTGCATAAACAGGAGGCAGATAAACATGCATGAAAGAAATAAAAATCTTACATAAGTGATTACTCAGGTACAATATTTGCAACATTATATATGCTTTCCTTACCCTGGACCTCTCCTCTAGTTTTGTCATCATGACGACAGTCGCACCCCGTTGCTCCCACATCATTCTCCAGAAGTCACCAAAGGTTTCTGGCAATGCCCCTTGTGTTGCTATATAAGCATTCTGCTTTCTGTATCCGTCTATGTAGTTGGCATTGATATAGTCACTGCCTGGTATGCCTGCAAAGAGAGAAGAGTGAAACATAGGGCAACATTTTTGTGCTGTCCTATTATACAAGAGCTAAAAATATCCTGCAACCCAGCTGGACCACTGAAACGTAGCTTGCTGCATGCCAAATAGTACATGGGTACCAGCAAGTGAGCGTATGTCATTTGTGGAGCCAAGGGGTATGATATTTTCTCTGGGAATAACCATTTTTTTGAAACTAAAGGCTCTGTCTGATAAGGAAGTATAAAAGAAGACTGAAAATCTGTAGTAAACAGGGAGACCTGGGAGTGAAACAGGACCACTGAAAAGCTGGTCTGACATTGCCTGCAGTCACCCACCAATATGGCAGCCTCTGCCTGCGCCAAACAGTAAAGTCTCTCCCTCAAGATGCCTAGAGTAGGCTCTGTTTAACTCTCTTGTTGAACTCTCTGTATTTCTTTTAAACATAAAAAATGTATTTATGTTGTCATAATATTAATAATACTGCTACATTCATTTTTCCTGTTAAATGAGAAGTTAACTATGAGTTTTGTTGTAACAAAACACATGATGCAAGTCAGGTTTAAGAAACAGTGGAATCTGCTGTATGGTGTGTGCATGAAGCAAAGACCTCTTCAAACCTGAACCAAAAAATAGACACATGAAAAGAAGGTGGAATCCAAGACCTGTGGGCACACTGGACCTACACTGTCAATTTCTTGAGGCTCAGGTATTTTGGACAAGACTTACAGAGGGACTTTGGGCATCCCTACCAGGCACATGTCCATGCTTTAAGCCACATGGAAGTGAGTCAGCTTCTAAATGGAATCTATTTAACTAAGGGTATTCAGAGCCATGTGTGTACTGAGAACTTGGTGATAACATGCTATTTGCCAAGGTCAAGGAGAAGTATTTCCTGTAGTAAAGATTGTGTTAGTACTGTGGACAAATAAGGAAACCATGCTCACAGAAAGGCATAAATATGCACTACAGGTCTCAATACTGTCCTGCCTGGATTAAGCAGTGCAGGACGTGTGTCCTGCTTTCAACGAAGACCATGGGCATACTGGAAGACAAAGCACAGCAAGCACCAGTTCTGATGTCACCGATGCTTTAACTGATAACTTGAAGAGATGATACTCATGTGGGATCTCAGTGCTGGTGGGATGGCAAAGCAGTGTTTCACACATTACTGCAGTGTTGAACATGGAAGTGTTCCCCAGAAGAGTTAGCTGAAATACTGAATTGTGCATCATTAAAAAATGATACGAAAGGTTTGTTAAAGGGAACAAAGAAGTTACTTCTTTGAGCAGAAATGAATGAATGATTTCTGTTTACACAGCCAATCTCCTATGCCTATATCCACAACCCCAGGATACATGTAGGTTCCACAAATTGTTTAAAAAGTGAGAAACTGAATCTCCAAATTTACTGTGATGTATAATCTTTTGCCGGTGATCCCAAACCAGGAATAATGGGGGCTGCACATTCCTACCTTTCCTGACAGCCAGTGGCATACATGTAAAAAAATCTGAAAGCTAAGTCTAGCAGCACCAGTGGGGTTCAAAATATTTTGCATTTGAATGGAAAATAGGGGTACCTCTTTAACGCTTTTTTGTTGTTTGTGATAACAATTCAAAGAGTTTCTCCACTCATTCTGGGTAAACTTAGTACTTCATTTCATGACTTAGGAATGAACAAACCCACTGATTGACTGTGACACTAATTAAGACCCAAGATGATTTTGAAATTATTCAGCTTATGGGTTACTGCAGTTGTAGTCTGGAATAAAATTTTCCCTTTGTGCCCAATAAAGCTTAATAGATTTTCTTGGTTTATATGTCCAAACTATATTTAAACATAAATTCTAATTTGATTTGACTTTCTGTACAATTAAAGGAAAAATATGACAAAATATTTCAGGGAAGGACAGAGTTCCTAATTTCAGGGGCACCAGACAGGCAGCAAATTTACTCCTTGGGCAACATGCATGGATGGTTGACTATGACTGGAGCTGATTTTTCTGAGTGAAAAATTAAACAAAATTAAAAAACCTTTAACACTGCATAGTTTATAGTTGAAAAGCATGATTTCCCTCCAAGAAAAGCAGAAATTGGAGTTCAAAAGATTCGTGCTTGTAGACTTAAAGTTTTTTTGCACGACACTTCTTATTGTGGATATTGGAATTACTGACTTAGAAACCACAACTGCTTGGCACAATGCCATTTTTTCTTCATTTATCAAGATAATAAAAACATTCTTGCACAAAACAGATGAGAAAGAAAAATGAAACCAACAGGAGAAGTCTATACCAATTGGGTATTATTACCAAAGGAACTGAGAAAACTGGTATGAAATGCTTTCTGCATAAATTAGAATTATATTATGATGCTTAGTATCACACTTTGAAGCATATGTTATAAATAAAAGCCTGAGGAAAAAATAAAAAAGAAAACCAACACTTTGTAAACTGGTTAAATGATCTTCTGGGAAAGCTGGCCTCTGGAGCTGATACTGCACAAATTCAGCATGAAAATTAAGCCTGAGAAGTATTGCTAACTGTGTACTAAAGAACAATCTTTATAAATCTTAGCAGCCACTCCCAGTACCTGATACAAAAAAAAATCCTGAATATCTGCGATTGTAAGTACTATTCTTACTAACAAAAAATGAAAATAAATTAAATTAAAAATTAGAAAGAAAATCTAAATTAAAACCAAATTCTTTAAATTAGAACGAATAAAAGCTTTTGGATTATATATTCCTTGATCACAGATACAACTAAGAAAGAATTATGATTAACAATTACTGATATTTGTAAAGAAGATTTCTTCCCAGCTCTTTACCAAAAGAATGTAAAACATCCTGTATGTTCTTTAGCCAGAAAAATCCTTTAACAAGGCAACTTGACCTCAGTGGCACATTAAAAAGGATTTGGCTGGGACATGGACAGGAAAGTCTAATTACCACAGTACATGAGCAACTGTTAGTGACTCAACTTATGCAGTTTTGGGACAAACTAGGTGCTGCTCCAACACTTTTCATTGCAAGATTTTCCTCAAGAGTTTATCTCTAGCGGAATACAGTACTGTATAGGGTTATACCTCCACTGAGATCAAGAGAACAATAGGATTCAGAATGTTCAGCTATAACCTCTCTCTCTCATGCACAGTATCCATTAGATGTTTTCTTTGTTCTCCATTCTCATAGTTCCTTCAAGTATCATACCCATTTCTCAGACAGTCTCTCTTCATAGCTGTTTACACGTATGACCTCAGTTTCACATTTTGTTCCCAAATCCTTTTGTACTCTGTAATACCAGTTTTCCACTTTCACTTTCTATCTCACACTTTGCCACACCAGCTTTGCTTTATCAGATGTGTACCACAATCCATAAACTTAAAGTCCTCTAGGGAAGGTACCTTGCCATAAAAGGCCTAATGAAGTGTATACACTTTAAAAATAACATATAGAAAACCTGAACACCTGTAAATATCTACACTGACAAAGCAGAAACAATTGTCAAAGGCAAATAAATCTAAATATTTAAATGTCACTTTCTGAAATGACTTTTCTGATCTTTTCTCATTCTGAATTGAGAAAGGTAAAAAATTTTCTGTTAAGTCTAATAGTGAAAAAACAATTTGACTACAGTTTGACTGTAGTACAATGAAATCCTGCAAACCCTTGTTAGCTGCCATAGCTTGAAGGAAACCCACCCATAAGCACAGCAGCAATTGCCATCATTACTTAAATTTGGGTTTAATAGTTAGAAGAGGTTAACATGTAAAAACATGGGTCAAGAAGGGGACAAAGCAACCAAATCTTGCCTTCAGTAAAATTGACATGAACCTTAACTAAGTCTATTGGCGTCAGTGGGGTTATTGCAGATTTAGAATAGCATATCTGAAGTATAAATTTAGGATAACCCATGCAGTGTAACCTGACTTTTACAAATTTCATGAAGACAGAGATACAATTTCTGCACAAAAAGTCAGCTAAAGACCAAGCTTCCAGATCGTAATTCTACTATAACTATTTTCTAGTAGCCTTTTCAACTATGCTGATGAATGACCAGAGTCTGCAATCTCCTTATTCTGTCAGACAGAATTGAGTACAATGGAGGAAGAATGGGATGAGGGTTGTTGAGCATAAAAGACATCCTATTTTCAAATATCTCAAGATAGTCCAAATTTTACAGGGTAGGAGTGAGTAAGCAATGAAACAAAACTGACCATTGCCACAATTCAAGAGCAAAAAATTAAAAATATTAACTCTATAGGTCCTGATATGATGAGATGTATTCATGAACTGAGATGACAATACAGTTTGCTGCAATATAGACTCAGATCCACAAGGCTAATAACATAGACCACAAAATTATTCACTTGATTTCCTGAATACAGTTATAATCTTAAATAGCTTTAATTAGACTTTACATTTTATTCACAAACTGAAATCAAATAATGAAATTATTTCAAGCCTTTACAAAGGCTAAGCACTGAACAGCCTTTCTATTTAAAACAAATTAAACCATAAACTTTTACTTCTATGCTGCCTTCCTAAGAAATGTGCTGTTAATCAGACAAAGTGTGTGAAGTAATAGGATTAAACTCAGTCATGCTTGTAAACAAGTTGGAAAAATGCAGTGATGAACTCAAAATGCTGGTGAAGCTGTACTATTAGTTTAAATCAATGACTGATGATTTCAACTATGTCAGGGCAAAAATTAGCTAAAGTAGCTACTAGATGCCAGTAACAACTATTTATGTGGAAGTTTCTGTAACATAAAATCTATATAGTTAAGGAGATTATCAAGTTCAAATGGTCTAAGACAAATCTGTGTGGTAAGAGCTCAGTGAAAAATGAAGCAGCACAACGCCAATGAACATACTGCAGCAATGAGCATTGGTAAAATGAAAACTTTTAACAAAGATTGAGGAAAATTCACTACTTACCATCTTGAGGATGTAAGGCAAGAAGGAAAAAAAAAAGACAAAAAAAAGAAAACCTATAGATTGTTGGATTTTGGATGGACTATTAGGACTAGCAGAGCCTAGTGAAGAGGGAAATTATAAAAGATGGAGCCTCAATGTGAAATGTTGAATTACAGAGAATTATGGAAACAAGGCAGTGTTAAAAAGGGGTGGGTGTTCGAATTGTATTCTGTGATTCTAAACAGGATAAAGAAAGGGATTGTGTAGTGGTCAGAAGAGAAATATTTGAAAGGAAAGGAAAAAGAAGTGAGAAAAATCCAAGGTGAGATGTATGGATAGAAACTAAGAACTAGGAGATGCAGAAAATCTGAAGGCAAGATGAGAAACTAGGAAGGTGAGCAGCAGAAAAACAGACTGGGAAACAGTAAGAGGTCTGTTAAGAAACAGAAAGAAGCTTGGATTGTTTTGTTGTGACTTGGTTTAGAAGTTAGATCATATTAGGAAAGTGTATGGAATGGAAGTAAACAGACTGTTCAGTGTAGTATCTCAGAGACACAGGTAACCGCATTGTGCCAGCGCACTGGCCATAATATGCTGAGAAAGCAGCATCTTGCATTATAGTGCAAAGCAGATATCAAAATCCAGCACAAAGTCATCATTCTCTGATTATTCTGCAGCTGTCTGAAACTTAATTTAGTGATTCTCCAACTCTTTAAGACTGAGTAACACAAAGTTAACTATCAAAGGAGTATTTTTTTAATAGAAATATTAATTTATACCTCAAAATGATGCACTAATGGGGCTTGTAAGTGCCTCTGCTAATACGAAATGAAATTTTTTTTGGGTTTGATAATTCCTGCAAAAAACAGTTTCAATAGGAGTATGCATAGTAAATTGTGAGGTGCCAAATCTTCATTAACTGTGTAAGATAAAAGCTGCTGGACTTTTTCTGTGTTTTTCCTCAATGGACAGTGTGGGTATGTATACAAGAAAAAGTCAGAATTGTTCTGAGCTGATTTTAAGGGTATCAGGAATGACACAATTTTTTTTTGTTAAGTTAAAACTGTAACAGCAGACATTGAGCCTTAGGCCAAAATTATTACATCCCTAAACATGAGCTGCCAGTGTGCTCTTGCAGCCTAGAGAGCCAGCATTATGCTGGGCTGCATCCAAAGGTGCATGACCAGCAGGTCAAGGGAGCTGATTCTTCCCCTCTGCTCTGCTCTTGTGAGATCCCACCTGCAGTGCTGTGCTCAGCTCTGGGACCACAGCACAAGAGGGATATGGACCCGCTTGAGTGAATCCAGAAGAGGGCCATGAAGACGATCAGAGGGGGTTGAAGACAGGCTAAGAGAGTTGGGCTTATCCAGCCTATAGAGGAGAAAGCTCTGGGGAGACCTCAGGACAGCCTTCCAGTACCTGAAAGGGACCATCTGGAGATGGACTTTTCATAAGGGCATGTAGTGACAGGACAGGGCTTTACACTGAAAGAGGGCAGATGTCGCTTAGACATTAGGAAGAAATATTTTTTTGTTTCTTGATCACTTATAGTACAATCAGGGACTTCTAGAGGTAGCAGTATTTTTAAGCCACTAAATTTCCCATCAAGCAAAAATTACAGTGCTGAAATATATGGATTTTTTTTTATTTATTTTTTTAAAATCACTAGCATTATGCAAACCCATGTCACAATGGGCAGACTTTTAATCTTGGACATCTCCTAAAAGAACTGAAAGACTTTTTAAACAGCAGAATACTTAATAATTTTTTCTCTCCTTACAGGTTTAAGATCATAGGCCTACCTCTTTTAACTTGATCTATTTATCTTTTCATTGGTAAATTCTGCCTTCAAATCCATTTTGATACATATAAGAAGCTTCACTATATTATAACATTCTTTCATTATAATATAGAATTCAAAGTGTCTCTCTGAGACACATCCAAGGACAGCACAACATGAGCAATGAAATCTCAAAAACATGGGAACAAAATTTTGCAGGGTAGTATTTTCTTTCAGGTGGAAATTAAAATTACTGCTCAGATTATCAATCTCAGTTTTCCTTTTAAAGGGACACCTAATGTAATAAAATTTGTAAGAGTGGAGAGTTCAATAATATAAAAAACTATTTATTGTAAAGTCAACAATTATGATGTGGAACTCCATGCTATATGTGGATACAGAAGCCAAGAATGTAGCTGGGATTCAAAACCAACTTGCACAGTAACATAGGTAAAGGAGATTTTTGTATAAACAATATTCAAAATATTGATTTTTCTGGTAGCATAAAAATAAATGCAGCTGTCAACGAATTAAAATGCTAGGCAGACCATGTATTTTTATTGTAGAGATATTGACTTAAAACTTGAAAGAGAAATAGTTATTACCAAATGCTAAGATCAATGTATTAAACTTATGAAGGTACACACACAGAATTACAGAAATGCAGTCATTGAAAATCCCAAGGGTAAAAAAAAAAAACCTTAAAAGTATAATTAAATACTAATTTATTACTATTTTCAAACAAAATTATTGTAGCATAAAAAAGCATTTAGTATTTGGTTTATGTTGCTTTTTTCAACATAAACTGAAGACTGAGAAAATACTTAAAATTATGCAAACTAACAAATTGGTCAAAATCCCATCTGTGGTTTTGCATCTGACATCTGACATCTTTATTTCAAAAGGCTATAATATTTTTCTTTGTTTAGGGTCACTGATTACTATAGGTTTAGAATTTTTGGCCTAATTATTGTATTTCTTACTTCAAGAAAGGAATCAAACATTACAGTTTAACTGTATGTCATCTCTGCTCCTTAAAATACTCAGACTTTTCTACAGTACAGTGTAGATTTTTTCAATATTTTTACTACCTATTTATTTAAGGCAGTGTAATGTACAGTGCAATTTGATACACTTAATTATTTTGATTTTACATTTTTTGATTTTACATTTTTTGTTTTCTGTTTTGCCTCTTAAATTCTCTTCCCATTCTTTTTCCAAACAAAATTCTGTGAAAATATTGAGTCTTCTGTCAAATGGACTTATTTCTGAGTTAAACAGTTTGTTCCAAATAACTTTATATAATAATTCAGAATGGCTGCCCAATCGCTGTTCCTGGCTTTTCCTGACCATGTACTTCTCTAGACCAGTGATACAGAAAGGGATATTTTAATTGAATTACATCATTTATAATGCTAATGAAAATATAATCTCTTCAGTGTTGAGACAGGTAGTTCTACCCGGTAGTGTCAGATGTCTATACAGCTATATTCCTCTACAGGGCAATGTGAAAAAATGCAAGTGATGTTACATAAAATCTTAGAACTGCTCTATGAGCCACAGAGCTGGAACAAACATAAGCTGATAAGCAAATTTTTCAAGGCAATCATTTCTTATCTGTGTTATCAAAGCCCACAGTATGCAGCTGCAATAAATAAGGAAGGATTCAGCCACTGGGATTGCTTTTTAATTCACCTAGCAGCTAATATTTAAATGCATTCCCCTATAAATACTGTCTTAGTATCCAGTTTCTTCAGGTAGCCAAAGATAAGCTGTTCATAACTGTAAATTAAAACACCTTACAGTTTAACTTGTAGGACTGAAATAATTATGACTTAGAATACAAGTCCCTACATATTATGCCCATATGCAAGCCCTTTCAGAGTTACTAAAGGCGAATTTTATTTTCATCACCTAAATTTATAATTGATTATATTCTGGCAATCATTAATACCAGACTGTCAACAAAATCTGTCTTCATCCCAGGAAGTAGGATAATGGTAAGGCAGAACTGCTAAGAAAACAAATCTTTTGAGTGAAAACGAAATGCTTCCCATTTCTTTAGCACTTGATAAAGAGACACAGTCCCCAGGGCTGATCACCTCGACCAGTTTTCTTAAGTTAAAACTCCAAAACATGTAAGATTTTGGAAAGCTTTTGAAAAAAAAAAAAAAGATATAATAAAGATAATTATACTTCTATTATATCCCTCTGCATTCCTTTGACAGTGAAATATTGAGGTTCCAGCAAAGCATGTGGACATTTGTTTAAACACTCTTAAGACTCAGATTGTAGATGAAAAAAAAAAAAAAAAAAATTTTAACAGACGAGTCTCAAAATTCTCCTTGAGAACATAAAAGATGAACTCATTTCCTGACCTTCCCCCCCCCCCAAGGATTTGGTAAATAAAATTGAATAAACAGATATATTGATAATTTTATTGATTGACCAAAAGCTCAATTCATGCATGGTTACTGCTATATTTGCTTTGTAGAATTAGTATAAGTAAACAGCAATAATAATTTACTTTAGATATTGGCATATACGGAGAGACCTGATGCATTCAGTGCTATATGTGATCCTGTGCTAATTTCAATGCATTTTCATAATTTATTACTGAGAATACACATCAGAAAAGGACTGTCATTACAGGAATTTACTGGAAGTAATACTTCTTTATAGTACCATGCAAAGATATTGGAGGTCAAACTATACCAGATTTTAGGATTTAATTAGTTTAAATTCAAAGGTCTCCTTACCTTCTATTGCTGAGAGTAGCACACGAGAGTGGTCATACGCAATTACATTCGCATATCTATTCTTTGGTTTGTTTACTTCCAGGTTAGAGTGTTCCCACGTGAACTGCTGACCAGGATCAATGGACTTCAAAAGAGAAAGAGAAGAAAAGCTAGGACTACATGTATTTATAATCATCACAAACCATATGCTCCCACAGTTTATAGAGTCACAGAATCATTAGGGTTGGAAGGGAACTCTGTAAATCACCCAGACCAACCCCACTGTCAAAGCACAGCCACCTACAGCACGTTACACAGGAACACATCTAGGTGGGTTTTGAATGTCTCCAGAGAGGGGGACTCCACAAAACCCACCGAACAGACTGTTCCAGTGCTCAGCCACACTTAATGTAATGCAGTTCTTCCTTACTTACAGTTTACTCTGAAATATTTTGCTTTTGAAAGAAAACTATGACTTCAGGAAATGGTAACATATTAGAATGCATTATATAAAGCATTTTTTATTTATGCATCCAAAATTTCCACCAGGAATTTAAACTGTAAGCTTTTCAAATCCAAGGCTTTCCCTTCAGAAAGGCAAGAGTATTCTATCCGTCTTTTTATCTTTTCACTTAGTCTGGGTTCTAGCATAACAGAGGATGAACAAAAAAAGTCAGAAATCTCCAAAACACTAGGATGAAGAGGAATAAATATTTTTTCTTTCTCTATTAATAAGTACACAAGTTCAAATAATTCAGTGGCCTGTTTACTAGATAAACTGTAAATGTTTCTGAAGATGTTTTCCAGAAGAAAAATAATATTGTTTCTGTTCTTTCATTTTGATGTCAGGCCAACACATGATACCAGTGTTGCTCAGGGAATGAACTGCGTATCACTCAGGGACAACATAAAGAGACTTGATTTTTATATCCTTGAGTCATAAATAAGAAAGAAATTCAAGCATATTTGAAATTTTAATGATCTCGCATTTATACACACAACTATACAGTTCTAGAAGCACTGTTTATTCCCTGCTTCCTTCATGTTCCAGGATGGAGTTAAGCTTGTCCCACACTCTGTCATCCTTCATCAACAGGAAGATTACAGGCTCTACTGCTTACTTCTACCTCTATGGTTGTGTGAATATAAAATGTGCAACAGATGGTATCTGCTTATGCTGGCTATAGTAGCACCTGTAGGAAAGGTCATCTCACACTGAGAAGTCACAGTTAATCATGTAACGCTTTACTTTTCCTTGCTGCATCATTACAGTTCTCAAAATTATTCCATCAACACTTACGTACAAGTGTGGTTTGCAGCTCTCTGTGCTAGGTTGCACTAAATTATAAAAAAAAAACCCTAATGGCACAGATTAATCTAGATGGGCCACTTCACCAACACTATGTTCAATTTCCATGAGTAGACCAGGAAAAAAGCGCAAGTGGGAAGCTCCATAGTGTCACTACAGCATCAAGCCATCATTTTTACATCACTTATGCTGACTCCTCCCAGCCTTAAAACATCTGCAAGTCCATTTTATGTGAATGGAAATGAAATATGACCTGTAATCCATTAGATATTATCAGACAATGAACATGTGCAAAATTAGTGTGATCTGTTGGGATTTATCACTCAGCTTAATAATTACTATTTGGCCAGTCAGAAAATTGCTTTGTTCACATGCATAGAATCATAGAATAGCTAGGGCTGTAAAGGACCTTAAGATCATCTAGTTCCAAACCCCCTGACATGGGCAAGGACACCTCACACTAAACCATGTCACCCAAGGCTCTGTTCAGCCTGGCCTTGAACACTGCCAGGGATGGAGCATTCACAACTTCCCTGGACAACCCATTCCACTGACTCACCACCCTTACAGTAAAGAACTTCTTTCTTATATCCAATCTAAATATCCCTTCTGTATGTTTGAATCTGTTACCCCTTGTCCTATCACTACAGTCCCTATTGAATAGTCTCTCCCCAGCATCCCTATAGGCCCCCTTCAGATACTGGAAGGCTGCTAGGAGGTCTCCATGCAGCCTTCTCTTCTCCAGGCTGAACAGCCCCATGTTTCTCAGCCTATCTTCATTCTGGACATGCTCCAGTCCCCTGATCATCCTCATGTCCCTTCTCTGGACTTCCAACAGTTCCATGCCCTTTTTATATTGAGGACACCAGAACTGCACACAATACTCCAAGTGAGGTCTCATGAGAGCAGAGTAGAGGGGCAGGATCACCTCCTTCGACCTGCTGGCTATGCTCCTTTTGATGTAGCCCAGGATACGTATCTTTATATATCTTATGCAGCTTACTTATGCAAGGTTCAGAGCATGACTCTTCTAAAAAAATGAAAAAAAAAAAAAAAAAAA
>NDXB01008614.1:163882-179246 GCA_002631895.1 Agapornis roseicollis
ATGAAAAAAAAAAAAAAAAAAAGAATCATTTTACTTGGCTGCCTTATAGAGAGGTCTTAGAACACCCCACCATTTCTGTTTAGGCTACCAAGTCACAGTACCTTATTCTATCTACTAAAACCTTAGACTGAATTAACTTCTATAACAGTTACCAGATAATGTTCCTGACTTTTCTTTTCAATGCAGTCCTCTGGAACTAGGTTTGGCTAAGCTCCCCTACATAAACTAGGTCAGATCTGCTGAGCAGAAGAGTGCAATGGTTCAGGTTCTGGCTCACTCTTTGCATACTACTTTACCTACAGTAGTTGAGGCAGTGTGGTAGCTCCTCCCTCAAGACGGAATGAAATGGAACTGTTTAGAGGAGTGAGGAAGAAATGAACTGCTTGGAAGGCCACAAAAATTTTACTTGTGGTTTGGATATAATTCAATTGAGTTGTATCACTATGTGTGTTACTAACAGTTCAGAAGGTGTTCTTGAATAGTTAGGTTTGAATAAATCTGATTTTTTTTTTTCATTTCCACACAATTTTTGTACCAAAAATAGATTTAAAAGATCCCAGCCCAATATTTGGGTTTACAGACCTAGCAAATTGTGAGACAATGCTTAAGATGTATTAATATGTTAATAGTATTAATACCTTACTGTTATTAAGCTAGTAGCTTAACAGACTAGTTATTAAGAGTTTTAAAAACCTATTGATGGCTTTTTTCCAGCCTTGTCGTATTTTGTCTATATACACAGATATCACCCACTTGGTATTCTGCCACTTGCAAAGCAGACATCACTTCTGTGCTGCATTTTAAGTATAAACATAGCAACCTGATCCTTCCAATATTAGGACTTGGTCATTCTCCAACCAAAACATTACTTTTCCTGACTCAACAGTGACATTCCTATTTATCAATAAAGTAAGTGATAAAATGTTACTCTGTAAAATTTTCATCCCATTTTCTTATAATTTAGCTGCATCGTGCTAATGTTTTTCCATCCTCTGAGATATATGGCAGATAGACTTTTGAAGCAGGTGAGCACTGCTTCATTTAAACACAAAAATATATATTGCTATCTTTACTGCTAAGTGCTATTTATTTATTTATAAGGTGAGCAGAAAGAATGTGACCACATTTCCATCAGCACTGGGAAGAGGACAGTCATATATGGTATATGTAAGACCTGTAAACATACTTCCTTATAAACTGACCAGTAATTCATATATATCATATGACTTGAAAAGCAGTCAAACTTTCATGATGACTTTCTCAGTAAGACTCTCCCCTTTTTTCCTTTTTGAGTGAACGGAGGTTAATAACATAACTTAGGTCTGTGATGACCTAGTCAGAATTTTTTTCTGAGAGGCATATATGCAATGCTAGCTAACGAATAGCCTACTGCTCAGAACAAAGCTACACTGGTCTGCACTGTTCTAGATATATCACTGAAGAATACATTCTGCAAGTATTTTGGAAATTACTTCACAATACAGATGTTACATACACTTCACATTTGACAAGAAAAACAAAAACTAGAAGAATAAATTGTTTGGCTAACATACTGCTAGTTTTCAGTCTGGACTGCAAGACTTGGGCTTTACCCTATCAAAACCAAAGCAAACCAACCAACTAACCAAACAAAAAAACAAACCAACAAAACCCTACATAAATTATCTATTTGTAATTACATCTACTTGCAAACATAAAGTTCAGTGTATATTTTTAAATATACAACTGCATTTATAAAATTACGGTCTAAGTATTCTTTCTCAAAATGGGTAAGATTCTTACCTATTGTGAGAAAGATCTTCAGCTCTGTATTATACCTATTTTCAATGTGAATTGATAATTATAAAGGTACACCTAAATCTTAGCTTCAACTGTTCGGTTGTTTTACTTTTCAGTCCTTACTATTGAGGTGATGTAAAGCTGCTTTTCAATACCAAGCTAAAAAAAAAAAAAAAAAAAAAAAAAGGAATTCCTGGTTTCAGCAGACAGCAAAAAAAACCTGCTTAAACACTACTGCAATCAGAGGAATAAGGGAGTGTCTTCACTGATCTCCGAGAAGGTGGCACTATGTCTGTGTGTCCCTGAACATCTGCCCATTATTNAAATCAAACAGCAGCTTTATCTGTCAGTTATCTGTAGAAGTAGATGAGGAAATGTTCATAACAGCAGAATACTGTGTTCCGCATTCACTTCTTTGTATGATGTATGGCCAGATGGAGTAATTGAGTGATTAATATTTAGGCCAGCCTACAGACACAGTTAACATAAATTACATCAAAACCAGGCAAATGGACTGAACTTTAAGCTTTCCTGTTTTTCTCATCAATCTGAAGCACTCTGTGGCTTTACTATCTTCCCACAAAGCACTGTTTTGTCAAAAGAAAGTTAATCTGTATTTCCTCCAACTTATATAGCCACACTGGAACAAAGAGGAGAGTGGTATTGGCAGACACATCTCAGAAGTGTGAAAGACCAATAACTCATGAATAACAAGTCTGTACTAACAGTTTTAATGAGTGCTTTAATGGTTTAATGGATGGCATTTTAATAGGATTTCTAGTATATTCATTCTGAAAGCTTGCCTTCAATAAGGCTGTTATTAACAAAGAACTGGATTTGTTCATAGCGTAACTGTGCAGTATGGGTGCTTTGTGCAAAAGAAATAAAGATATCTATAATACTGTTATTACCCACCCATGATTTGACTAATCTTTCAGCTATTGTGTCCTACATCGTTGGCTGCTGAAAAACTCTGATCTGTTATTGGGAAGAGACTTGAGCAATATTTACTAGTATAGTGCCCCATCCATAAGGTAGTACTGTGACTATGAATCATGGTAACCAAAACATGCTTTCAGACACATTTCAAACCATCCACCTTCAGTAAACTCTGCACCTTCTCACTGTGAAGCTTCCCTTTAAACTACTTTAACAAGAGGCAAATATTGCCTGTTGTGATCCTGAGTCTTCCAGGAATATAACTTGGCGTAGTACCAAGGAAGGGAAGAGTATGACAAAATGTGACCTTTTTTAACATATGCTTGCCTGTCCTGGAACAGTGCTCTGATATGGGTCACTATGCCAGCAAAGTAAGAGCTGTCAGGTTTGAGTCTTTGTGTGTCACAGGCATTGTGAGTTACTATGTAGATTTCACAAGCCCAGAAGGGGAAGGGAGCATGTCCATTAAAGAATTTCCCAGCACTGTAGGTGCTGTGTTTGAGGCTCAAATTAAATCACCAAAAAGTACTGGGCCCCAGAGAAACCTAACATGAGGTACAGAAAGGAGAATGAAAAAGACAGATTAGAGAGGATGCCAATACACCTAGATTCTGCACAACAGGAGAAAACAGTCAGCTACCTATAAGCTGATCAATTTGAACTTCTTTTACCAATGTCAGCAATTGTGAGGAGAATCTTGTATCATAGCTGATGCATCTATAACAGGATGCTATTGTATTATGCAAGAAACCTGCTAAAAGAATGAGATTTACATACTGCATTACCAAAACATGAATGTTAGATGCATGAATACTAATACATGATCATGGTGACTTGCCAGCTGGAGTTTTCTTATTACGGTACAGTTTTTTACATCAAACTTTAAAGGCTGTCATCTTCAAGAGGTGGGGACAAATCCATATTATTTGCATAACTAAATCTTTGGAACTAAAATACAGGTTCATATCCTGGTCCTAAAAAAGTTAAAATCTCACAGGTGAGACATTTCCTGTTGCCTTTTGAAGGAAAGTGACGCAACTGGTCAAAAGTAGCTAGAAAGCTACTTTTGCTAAACTCCTCTCCAGAACAAAGGTATTTCCTCTGCAGTATCAATCTAATATTCCAATGACCAAATGAGATCCTTTAAAACCTGGTTCCAATGAAATCAAACAAGCTATATATGCATATAACTAAAGCATACTTAAGGAGAAAAAAAAAAAAACATTATTTGTAAACATTTTTGAAGGACAGTCTCTATTACAAAAAAAGCTTTATAAAAACCTAATTTTAAAAAAATAAATCTTACTGGCTTATATTTATTTGCCTTCAGTCTTAAATGTAATCTGTTTATTCCCTGTCAGCAATTAAAAAATCCTTTGTCCATGATACCGTAATAAGCCATGGTGAAAATACTACTGTGTAGGAAACAGAGGATTATATTCAAATTCAGGTAGGAAATAAATCATAACACTTGAGTAATGAAAAATCTTGCTTAGTTTAAATATTTTGTGATTAAAGCATCCTATTGTTTTTTGTTTTGTTTAATACAGTACATGAAATACAGCAGCTCCTAAACAGCAAACTTTCAAGGTACTTTTTAGCAAATGAGTAAAGGACTGAAATTCTTCACTGATTCCTCCATTGTTCCCCATAACTCCAAAAATATTACAAATGAATCTTTCTCAAAAGCATCCATAAGACTCAATCTTACCTGCAATGGCCTACATAGTCTGTCCTTGAATAATATTTCTTGCTATAAGAAGTGGACAACTTTTCTCTTCTTACACATATCATGATTTTCAGTTGCGCAAAATAAAACTAACGTTTTACAGTGTTTGACTATTTAAACTGTCTTTGTGGAATACCTTGGCAAAATAGCATTTGGTAGCAGACCTAAACATAGCATTCAATTATGTCAACCCAGCTTTGTTTTATCTGAATATTCTTTTAATTATATAAGCATAAATGAATGCTGTTATCCCAAGGAAGCATTCACAGCACAAAGGAAAAAGATAATACACTACTATAAATCTTGACTAGTGCCACTTCAGATTCCTGCATTAGGTCTTTCAAATTCTCTATCATAACTGTCCTACTGGCTCTGATACTACCCTGGGTGGAACTAAGCACCAAACAACCCAGGTGAATGCAACAGCATATATGTTATTAATAAGAAGACAAACAGCTTTTCATCCTTCACTGACTACATTAATTGTTTCTCAATAAATGGAGCATATCCTATGAACATAAAGCTACAGAGTACTCATAAATGATGTCTGTACTATTAGGAAAAGGAAGCTATTGTAAAGATAAAGAATAGAAAACAAAATTTGCTGAGAAGAAATTGATTTTTGCATATGAGTCACTATTACCTGTAATGATATGGCATTTAAGTGCAGCTGTTTCTTTGTTGCAGATTCATTCAGTAGGTTATATGTTCTTTATGGACTTTTAAAGTGGTTTATATCAATAGCAAGTTTTATATGTGCTTCTACTATATACAATTTATTGCATTTTAGTGTCCAGTGTTTATCTTATCACAGCTTAAGATACAAAAACCACACAAATGTACTATAATCATTAAAATGTATTCTCGCCACAAATTCTACCAATACTGAAAAGCTACAAGAATACTTGTACAGCAGGATGGCACAGAGTCATCCTCATCTTTTCCAGTATTCAGTGTTCAAACAAAAGACTGGCTGTAATTTACCAAAAGAGGCCTAATGAGGAAAAGCATTAAAATTACATATAACTTCTCATAATATTAGTTAACTAGTGCACATACAAACACACATACAGAGTAAATCATACAGTCAGATATAGACAGCGGTAATGTAATTTTTGTGTTGCAGTGACAGGTTATCACACAAAACTAGTATGAATCTGAATCTACTTCCTTAAGGGTATAAAGCTATTACTACAGATCTCAGCTAAAAAATGTGAAAATATTTTAAACAAGACCCAGGAATCTGCTTTGGAGAAGTAGGTTTTCTGTTCTACATTATAGGAGGAAATGACCTTATAAATGTATCCATCCTATGTATTGCATGTAGTTGGCAGAACATGACTTTCTGTTTCAGTCTATTTCCATGAGCACTTCTTATTGTTAATTCTAAAGTCTCAGTTAGGAAGGAAATATAATATACAGGTCAATTTCTTATGAATATGGTTTTCTGCTTAGCAGCCGTCAAGTCCATATGGAGCCTTACATTACGCAAAAATCCCACTGAAATGGATAAAGTCAGCAAAAACGTCATAATAATCTGTTGCAATGAAGAACTTTGTCTTTAAATTAGCAATACAAAACAACTTTGTGACAGAAAGGATATGTCAACATGTTAAAAAGGTAAACCAACATTTTGCAGAGGCTTGAGGATTGCAAGATTTCAAGCTAATAATAATTAATGACGGATTATGAAGAATTTTATGTGAAATAACTAGAAACTAACTTTATTGAGAAGAGGATATAGCATCTTGCAGCAGTCATAAACTAAGGCTTGGCCCTTGTTCTGCCATGAAGTCTGGTATTCAAGCTAAATTTGTGAGAGAGATGTCTCCACTGCTTCCATGATCATCCCCTGCAAAAACTGCAGTAGGAGAATCCCTGAAGACAATTTAAAATACTTTCTGAAGATTTACAGATGCAGGAGGACCACCAATTGACAACACTGAAGCTTAGAAAGCATTACAGAGCTGGAAGACAGTCTACAGTGGAAAATATACCCCTTTTACTCCATCACAGCAATGAATGAGTTGTATAGTTTAGGTTTTTTTTTTTCTTTTTTCTTTTTTTTCCTGAGAATACAGTTTATACTATGTATATTGTTAACTTACTTCTTTGCAATACCTACTCTCCCAATTTGCCTTATAATCCTAGGCACTCCTTTCAGAACCAGAGTGCAAATAGATGCAGTTTGGATTTACTATTTCTTTAATGGACATTTTAGATTCTTTCTCAACTAAATTTCAAAAAGCACAAAAAAAGAAACATAGTCTTAGTAATAAGAATAATAATAAAAGAATCCCCCAACACACATACACAGAAAAACCTGTTAGGGAACCTTTGTGCTACAAAAATGGGGAACAGTGGGCTGAGTTTGGGATTATCTGAATGAAGTAATCCTGTCTTTTCTCATAGTCCAGGTCTACAAAGATGTTTTCTTTCACCTTCTCTAAGAAGACACAAGAAAGTTAGGGGAACTGGCACCATTAGAAAATTATGCCAGAGGGTATAAATCAGGAGAGGGGACAGCATGCAGATTTGCATTTTCTTCTTTTAGAAGTATTGAAGAGATGGGGAGGTTTTTGTCTGCCTGAAGAGAAAGCAAGACAGGCAAGGAAGTGGTACTCTTCTAAAAAGAGAAAAACAAACTTGCATGCAAATTTGATCAGAAATTCTGATCAAAAGGCAGTGGATGGAACAGGATCAAGGATGGAACAGGCACAAGTATTCAAATATTTCTGAAAAGCTTGAAAAGGTTCCATGTAATATGAAAAGACGTGCTTGAGTTGTCAAACAAGTAATTCTTTTCAACTGGTAATTAATGTAGGGTGTGCTAAAAAATAAATTTCTATTGAGATGCAGCTAACCTCCTGAAAGAAATTCTACAGGTTGGGTGAGAAGTCAGCTTTCATCAAGAAACTGTGCAAATATATATATTTTATTTTATGGTATCACAAAGTTGTCATAACAGTTGCTGTATACTATCCATTATTTTTGAAGAATTTCATGCATACAATGTAAGAAATTCTATAAAGAGTAAAATACAATAATTGCATGTGAGGAAGAAAGGACATTATATATTGAAAAAATAATCAGTGGTAACTGAGGAAGAGAGTTTGTTTCTCCAAATGGGAATTAACTGGCGGACTTTACTATCAATAAGGTCTGTGGTTTCCTGCTGCATGCTACATCTTTAACTCTTGAAGATGAAAAATATCTCTTTTTCCCTCCTGTGTCCCCAGTTCAAATGTTATCTAAAGTGATAGTAGTTCAACTGTAATCATCTGTATTCATTTGTGTCTCGGAATCAAACAGTTGCGTTTAAGGAAAATTAGTTAGGATTGCTCCTGAAAGAGAAGGTCCCAATCCCTGACCATAAATGACCGCACCAACTCACTTGTGCTGGCACTAGTGCTCATGGAGAAATGTGGAGAGCTAGTTCAGGGAACTGATCCAACTGAAAACAGCAAAGAAAAATAAAACAATTAGTTTTCAGCTGAATCTATTTCCTGAGATAATCCTTGAACAGCTGCACATGTGCTAGTGCCAGGACTGGCACAAGAGAGACAACAGGAATGCACAGCCAAGACAGGGAGATGACTTACAGTGATCATCAAACTGCAGCCTTAGCCCACTACCTAGACTAGACCATAAAATCAAATAGCAATGCTTTTCACTAATTCTGTTTCAAATGGATAAACCTTGCACTAGATGTAAATGAAGTCTCATCTCCAAAGCTGGAATTTCAAAGATAAATGTTGAATACCACTGGGAAAAGCAATGTGAATGAAGTTTCATGTTGACCTACAGTTGCCCACATTGTTATATAAAAAGCAAAAGAACAAAAAAACAAACAAAAAAACCCAAAAATGTGAAAGCTGTTATTTTTAGGCAGACTAGTAAGCAAGTCTGGAGGGACAGATACCTACAATTTACAACTTAAGGTATCTTCAAAATGTGGGCTATAAATGGTTAAGATTATGTTCTCAAGATGATTTTAATGATTTAAATAAGGCAGTATATACTACCAAAACTTTTAAGATAATTGCAGTGTAAGAAGAACCATACCACCTCCACATTCTCTAAAAAAATGTGCTTTTACTTCACCATTCTAACAAAGTCTTTGGAAGTTTTAAGGAACGATTAGTGGCACAGCAGACTATAAAGAAAATACTGCCACTGATCCCTCTGGGAGCTATTAATCTTTGGTCACTGACATGACCATGCACACATACCCTAAATAAGCATTTTTTATCTGATGGTTCAGTGTATACTTTACCTACAAATTTTGACACAGACAATATGGCATTGAAAAAACAACTATAATTTACTGTGTTTAATGCATGGCTAGCTAAGTCTCTTTAGCCACAAATCACTGATAAAAGAGGCTGTACCCCTTATGGCTCCACAGTACCAATACCCATATGTGGAGGTATAGTCCATGGAGTACTGCAGACAAGGTGAATGATTACTCTCTTCCAGTTAAATTCTTCCATGCTTCTATAGACAATTACAGATGTGGCATTATTGACAGAAGGAAAACAGAATGTCTTAAAACTAATAGAGAAGGGCAACCAGGCAACTGCAAATGGTTTTAATACACACAAAATTACCAGTGGACTGTAACTACTTTGGAGCTCATACTGTACGTGTCCTGTCAAGATTACACAGGAGATTTTAAATATAATGTAAGATCTTTTAACTGCGTAGTAGATGGATGTTTGTGTATATTATGGAGAGTAAGTGCTGTATCATTCACAAACCACTTCAGGCATGTGCCCCTGAAATCTGCCTGGCACATGTCATTCTAAAAAGATAACATACTGTTACAAGCATAGAAACCATCCCATCAGTGTAGTAATTTTACACAGAAAAACATTTTTTAACATTGTTTCAATGTCATACAAAACTGGCACCACCACAGTATGTGCATACAAAAACCATGGCATTTTAAATAATTTGAATAATGAGAAAGTGAGGGAAATTACCTCATACTCCTGTGAGAACTTCAAATTGTCATTTGCTTTCAACCTTTCAATGTGATCTGCAAGTTCCAAGATAGGTATTGGGGGATGACTGGCCATACCTGTTGAACAAGAAAGAAGAACAGAATTTAAAGGAAACTACAGTGATGGCATCACTCTAAAATTTAGAAAATGTAGTAGTTAGGATGGCTAGAAATGTGTAAGTAGTAAAGATGTCATATGTGGGAGAGGCAGGCAAATAGTTTGGTTACTCAAAGCAGGACATGCTCTGGATAGATGAGCTCTGAAGCCAAATCAAAAGAAGTCACCAAGCATACTCCCAAAGCTAACATTCCTAGTGTAGAGGAAAGAGTTACTGTGATGTGAGTCAATGAGGTTAGCTAGGCATGGAAAAATGATACAGTTAGACCTGATGTTGACCTCTGCTTTGAGTAATGACTCTTAATGTCATTTCAAACTTCTTCTCCTGCACTGCATGAAATGGAAATTCCATTGAATTAGATGAGGAAAGGTGAGCTGAGAAACAGACACTGAAAGCCCTAAAGGGGAAAGAATAGTGTTTTAACAGAAAACAAAGTGACTTATGCATAATCAAGAAAAACGAACTTGAAGGATGAAGGTTACCAAGGTAACCGGAGACACCTGAACCTGCAAAGGAAATGGTAAAAAACAAAGAAACCTCAAACCAACATAAAATTAATTTAATAAAATAAATCATAAAGAATGAAATGGATAAGGATTAATAGTAATGCATCAAGGTCTAGAAGACTATGTATTCTAAATTAGAAATACTCAAATATTTTATGAAGCCTCGAAGTGACTAACATGCAACTATGAATTACCAGAATAACATGCACCATTGCTTTTAGACAACAGTCACTGAAGACAACATTGGACATCAGACAATTAGAACTTCAAAAATGTTTTCACTAGTAGCAGATTGTAGAGGCAGGGGTTGTACAGATTGGCTGGACATACATACTGACTGCACTAGTACCTTTGAATATGCTTAATCTGAAACCCCATTTATCAACCCCCAAAAGTACCTACAATCTACTTCAGGTGTAAACATCTTTGTCCACTGATGAAGATACTGAGTGAAAAAGAAGAACTGGGAATTGGAGATAGAGATAGGTGTGGTAGCGAGTACAGGGACAGCAAGGCAAAAGAAAGACAGAAGATGTGGGGTCAACTAGAACAATCTGCCAGCTGAAGATTTGCCAGGCAAAAATTTGGGACGTTTGTTTCAAATTATTAGTCTTCACGACCCTTCTTCAAAATGTTTACTTACTTCTCTTCATGCTTTTCACTAACACACCTAAAATGAAACTGAGTTTTCAATTATTTTGGGAAGAAATCAGAGCTGGCTAGAAAATATCAAGCTAGTAAACCCCAGGATCTCTTGAAATTACAAAGGGAAAACAGTGATGACTCAAGGGGGCTCAAGCTGGAAGCCATGTTGCACAATGCAGTTTGCTTTGTCACCGTGAATTTCAAGAGCATGCCTAAGACAGTGAACTCTCATTTCCTGTAAATGTAGCTGAAAATGACTAAAATGACTATGTGGTTACAACACAGTCATGCTACAGTATGTTTTTATTTATTTTTTTTTTTAAATTCTCGTTTTCTTTTTGATTTTTTGACATTTCAGGCATCATACTAGAGTACAAGATAATGTCTAGTAGCACTGTCCTTAATTCTTCTAACCGTACACTTATTTATCTATATATTACCTTCATAGCACATCTGTGATGGTAAGACATTATTTAAAGTAGATACTAACGCACACTGTCAGTCAAGTACGAAAGCAAAATATTCCATTATAGGAAAAATTTATTATAAATTTCAATTAACAAATTAGTCCATGAATACTAACTTATCTGAATCTGTTCTGGTTGTCTCCCATTTTCTTAGAAATTTCACTTAATAGAACTTGGCTATTCTCAAAATGAGTGTGGGTGACAGCCATCTAATAATTACACTGATCCAGATCAAGCACCCCTATGGAAAATATGTGAGTGAGAAGGCACAAGAGAACTCTAGACTGATCCAGAAATGGAGGTGGACTGATGTACATCTAAAACAGTGCTTGAACAAAGAAAATAATAGAGACAAAGATGTTTAGACCTTTTCGAGCGAATCGTGGGAGAGAGTTATTATCATATAAGGACTGAGTGGTAGTTTGGCTAGAGAGGGAGGACACAGAGCCAATCAGGGAGGCGTAGGGGACTGAATTACTGCTCAAAGCTGTAAAAAGTAAAAGCCAATCGGAAATGGGAAACAAATTAGTAACAGCAGTAGACCATCATAACAAATCAATCTTGCACATACAGACACTTCAGACATTCACAAAACAGCATCTGGACTCATCTAAGATGTCTAAAGGTCCAGTTACCCTACTGTAGACACAAAGGACATAAAACCAAAAAGAATGAGACTTGCTCATCACATGATGAACCTGTCTAAATTACCAGCATCACGAACACAAATCAAAATAATTAGCTTACTTTTAAGGAATAGTTTTAAAGATGCTGAACATCCATTCCTTTTTAAACAATTTCTTTTTTTTTTTTAATATACTCCTCTATATGCCACTTGAAATTCCTAAGGGGAGATTTCACATTGAACACCTTGTGCAAAATGAAACTTGACATAAAACTTTCTTGTCTGAGGAAAAAGAAGAACTACTTACAATTTCAGAAACTGGCAAATTTTGACTGCTATTTTCACAACTCATTTTGGGCACTTACACTTGGACATTTATTAATTTTCTTCAAAAAATATTTTGCAGTTAACTTGTGAAGTAATTGCATGTGGTACATTTTCATCTTTCAAATATGTAAAATGTACTCAACTGAGACAATAAAAGTAGCTACTTCTTAAAAGAAGGGCTAAAGAACTTTATGTAATCAGACTGTGAATCATAACAATCATTATAAGAGATTATGCTATGAATGAACAGTTCAAGATCTCATTCTCTCATGCAAAAGCATGAGGCTCCTACTGAGCTTAACATGAGTTGCATGTGAACATCAGGTGTAGAAGTTTATTAAAAAAAAATTCCCAAATTACAATTAAGCACACTTATTTTTGTGGCTACAAATAAGAAAATACACTTATTTGCTAACACAACTCCACATCAATCAACACATGTTATGAAAACACAAAAAAATTAAAGACAAAATACAGCTAAATTACAACAGATTCTGTGACATGCTAGAAAGTCAAAAGAAACACCATGCTGAAAACATGCTTTCAAACTTTGAAATTAGAAAATAAAGAGATAAAACCTCTTAAAAACTCAAACAGGAAAAAAAACCCCAAAAAACAAACCAAAACCAAATCAACAAAACCATATCCCTTACCCCATTTTCCTTCCCCTTCCCCCCACCTCCCGCCCAAACCAGCACATGCAAAACAGAGCTGAAATTGTATCCATAAGAAGCTTTTATTTCAGATTTGGTAGAAGACTGCCAAATGTGATTTGTCTTATGCAGCCTAGTCGTGACCCCTCCACATGAATAAAATGAGAATGTATGGTTTAACTGCAGATTAGAATTATCTTCTGGTTAATCTGTGGTAAATACACGACTAAGGAACACAGAATACCATATGTGCTACAATTTCAAGGAAGAGCTGACAGAGCAAGATCAGAATTCATCTACATACTAAAGGATATTAAACCCGTTATGTATTCTCCTTTCCCACATTGAAACAAGTGGGTGTTTGGTTTTGTCATCAGTGCGTTAAATTAGGATTTTGTTTGTTGTCAGGCTTTTATAACAAGAGCTTTAAATCATTTAAGAAACACACATTTCTTTACAAATTTGGACCTGTAGGTTTACATGCCCACACTAAACAAGGAGGAAGTTAGAAGTAGCTGCTAGCACACAGACTACAATCTAGATGAACTGAAAATGTGATACATTATTTTCTTCTTAAATTTTCTTCTTAAATAAATTGTATTTCAGGTCCACATTTAATTAATACTCATTGATTTTAAACCCCTTGATTTATTACATTTTCATTTTTATTTAGTAACACAAAATGCCTTCCCAGACACTAATCTGTATTAAGATGGTTTTTTCCTTACAGCAAAATGAAGGAATCAGTGACAGTGTTTACTGATACTTACCCTTCCCAAAGAGGTAGAAATACATACATGTAAAAATTCGGACATGGAGATTGGAAAAAATTAGCTATGACCCAGATTCAAGAGGAATTTGGCCTCCATGAAAATTTAGCAAGGATGCTGTTAGCGTATTTCACAAAAAATTACTGTTACTTTAGAATTTGTGTTTCATACAGCTACAGTAAAGCCAGAGAGTGATCCTACATCTTGTGTACAAAGATAAATTTGTAAGAATAGCTCTAGCAGAATGTCATTCTGCAACAGCTATTCTAAAACAGTTAAGAATGTGTAAGATTGCAAAATTAAGTCACTTTTATTCCAGAAGAATTGATGTTCTTCAAAAGCAGATTAATTATTCTGGAATGAAAGTGAATTTTGCTCTGTAACAAAGACTTAGCTTTACAAAGCAGCCCAAAAGGCTCTGTAGCATCACAACAGAAGCCCCAGCTCTGAGTGAGGTGTAAAAGCCATCTACACTGAGAAAAGGAGAAACCTGGTTTTCAGACCATAGTCTAAAATTGTTCAGTATAACATGTTGCAAACCATTGGCTAAAATGCAGGAAAAACCCCAAAATTACTCTTGTGAGGAGCAGAACTTTCAACTCCATCTCCCAGCTAAGCAGTTTTTGATTGCTTCTCAGTTTAAAAGCAACCAAACAGGATACCAGCAAATGCTATTTGCACTCTGGAACCTATACTTTTTCTGGGTGCCTCGATCCTTCGTGTGACTGAAATTCACATGAAGAGCTGTATGTAGGATTGCTCACTGTAAAAAAGGCTATTCCAGTCTGGTTTTGTCATGGAGACAAACCACAGTAGTTCCTTCAGCGTTGTCACAATTCTCATAAACAGAATTGTGTGGACAAACTAAGGGAAGAAATTTCCTCCTTCCTTCCAAGGCAGATGACTGAATCTAGAAGTGACTTTTTCCACTTTTATTACTTACATCAGTTTCATCTGGACCTATTTTACCGTTTTCCTGCCTCATCTTGGGAATAAGTTATGGGAATTCCCTTAGAAATTCAGGGAGTATTCTGAGAACACTTACTTGTCTAATAAGAGTCTAAGTCAGAGCTGTAATAATTCGGTTTATTTTTCTTGTATTTCAAAGCATCTTATTTAGTTTGCAAGAGATAATGAGATAATTGATTAATTGGTACCCATTGCACAAATTGCTAATGAGTATGATGTATTCTATACTTAAATGAGGACAAAAACACAGTCACATTTGAGGCATGACTCAATTTAGCTCTTTGAGTGACTGGCAGATTGAAGTCTTTGTCTGGGCCTTGGGTCTCTCTTAAACCCCTCCAACCACTTAACATCAGTCATTTTCCTCTATGTCAAACTGGGTCTCCATTTCAGGAAACCTTTTGTGAGGGTTCGATTATTACCTTTTCCCTACCTGGCACGGAGACTTCAAGCATTCGTGCACTGGGTTAATGATTTTAATCTCATTTTCATAAGAAATTTGTAGAATGGAAAGAATGTGACTGACTTTTCCTCAACTACTATCTCCAGTTCTGGAAGAATAACAAACTTATAAATTAAATCCTGTATGCTGCTGAGAGATTGGGTATTTTCATGTATACTCAAAGAAAAGCTGGCACAGCTCTGACCCACACACAGTCATATGGGTGTATCTAACAAATATACATTTTTCGATAATACATATGAACATTGGATCCTATCATCAGGTGTAAAACAGCAGGCTATTACAAATGTAAAGACAAAATGTCAATTTTGTCTATGGAGCTACTCCATCCAGTAAAAAAAAAAAAAAAAAAAAAAAAAAAAAAAAAA
>NDXB01008614.1:192489-205983 GCA_002631895.1 Agapornis roseicollis
TTTTTTTTTTTAATATTAAATTTTTTTTTTTTTTTTTTTTTTTTTTTTCCCCCATGGTTCTGGAGAAGTAATTTAGATATTTAAAAATACTAACTAACTTACAGATTCTGAGTGCTCCATTACAGCCAATACAAAGAAGACATATTCTTGACCACTCAGTAGTTGCTTATTCTCAAAGCCACCATAATGCTTCTTATCCCCCAACGTGAACTCCGTAGGAAGAACTTCGAAGTGAGCTGCAATATATGGCTTTAATTCAACTTCCCTCTCAAGACGAATGCTTCTGCGTTTCCTAGCTATCTCCTTAAGCAGCTTTACAATGAAGGGAGAAGAAAGAGAAAGCAAGAACAGAAAGGTAACTGAAAACAATTTTAATATAACTTACTGACAGTGTAATGAGAATATCTAATGCCTGACCAGGAACAACAAAAATACAGTTTGTGCACATCAGTTCTTGCAAAATCTTTTAATATCTTGTCATCCTGGTTAAGGTAAGACACTAGGTAGAAACTGAACTGCCCAGACTACAAACATAAAACAATTTGATCAGTTTTCAGTATCTGATATTGTTGTCTCTAGGGGAAAAAAAAACCCAAGATACCATCTCTGAGGATATATATACATATATACAGACATCATATTACACATCACATACATACATGTGCATTACATATGAAGTCAGTCATAGAATAGAACCATAGAATAAGTTATATTCGAAAAGACCCTTAAGACCATCAAATTCAGCATTTATCCTAACACTGCCAAGTCCACCACTAAACCTTATCCTCAACTGCCACATCTACATCTCTTCTAAATACCTCCAGGGATGGTAATACCATCATCGGTCCAATTCTTGACAACTCTTTTGGTGAAGGAATTTTTCCTAATATCCAATCTAAATCTCTCTTGGTGCAACTTGATGTCATTTACTCTTTTCCCATAGCTTGTTACTTGGGAAAAGAGACCAGCACCCATCTCACTACAACCTCCTTTCAGGCAGTTGAGGAAAGCAATTAGGTCCCATCTGACCTTTCCTTTTTCCAGCTTAATCGACCCCACTAAACAACCCCAATTTTTTCAGCTGCTCTTCATATGAGTTGTGGGTCTAGACCCTTCATGAGCTTTGCTGCTCTTTGGACTGGCTACAGCACCTCAATATCTTTCTTGTAGTGAGGCAAAGGAGCCCAAAACTGAACACAGTATTAAGAGTGCAGCCTCACTAGTGCAAAGTTCAAAGGGATAATCACTTCCCTAATGTATAATAATATTTTCTCCCTCCCTATAAAGATGCAATGTACTTTCTTGTCTCCTGTTTGATACAATGAAACTTAACAAATCATAGAATGTAATTATTTTAAAATTAGGAATAAAAAAATAAATAATTGGGAAAAAAAAATCCCATTTTTAAAAATTTGTTAACTATTTAAAACTTTTTCTGGTAACTCTGAAATACAAACAACTCAATACTAGAGTAGCTATGAACAGCTTTTTTATACTGTGGTAATATTAAATTCCTGAACACCTCCGGGAAAAGAGAGCTTACAACATACTTCAGAAACAGTAAACAAAGTGCAGAAAAGTTTATAGAGTGTTTTTTAAACATATCTTCCATTCCAAATCTGAAATTGACTGCCATTTTATTTGTTCAAAATCACAAAAAGTTGTGTTCCTCATGATGGCCTTGTACAACATCACAGAATAGACTGGTTACAGGAATCAGTAAGAGGACCTATGAGTCCCAGGACAACTTTTCTATTGGTAGGCTACAAAAGATTATCTACTATATTATATACAATCCACACATCAGATTTTAACTGTCTAATCTGACTTTCAAAATGTAGCTTTCCCATTTTTCATAAAACATTTGATGAACAAAGCCAAAATTTACATCAGTATATTTAAGACAAGGTGCTAGACTCAAACTTGGAAAATACATACTAATTAATGAAGGAACATATTTTATCTGGTATAATCTGTTGATGAATTACTTATTAAATCAGACTGGATATACTGGATATATCACTCTGGATATACTGACATTCAACAAATATTAATCTGAGTCAATTACAAGGAACCTGAACTTTTCCATGGTGATGATGACTTCTAAGGCCACTTTACAGTTCCCCTAATTTTTCACTCATGATACTTATTCAGTATCCTATAGTCTCAGACTGCAGTCAGAAATATTCAAGGCCACACAGTAGGCTTTTAAGGACACAAACAGTGTTAATACAATAGATTAGCAAAAAACTTCCATGGCAGGACAAGGAGACAAATCTACACAGCCAGATACAGATTTTTTTTTTTTTTTTTAAAAAAAAAACCAAAAAAACAAAAAAAAAAAAAAAAAATTTAATTTTTACTATATATTTTAATTCTAGATAACATGTTCACTCAGAGAAGCTCCCACTTGCTTCAGCCTATTCTTTTGTGCTAAGCTTTAGCTTCGCTAGCACTTTCTATTCACTCTGCTGAGACAGAACCTTTTAATACTGATTACTTTGACACCACTTCTCACTGAAGAACTTATTCCAAACACAAGCTACAGACACAAACAAAAACAACTGGTACTACTTGAATCCAAACTTCCATAGCATTTAGGGCATTTGCATGTTAACCCTTAAAAGACCTACACAGTTAACTTCTTTCCAGCTCTAAGGCTCAGTCTGTTCTCCATTACAGAGATTTTAAATTAGTTTAACTCTATCAGTTTCCATGCTATCACACAAAAGCTGGTACAATGCCATGAATCCCTAGTGTAAAACCGAACTGGCCATAATTTGAGACTAGAAATCATTATTCATTAATCAAGGACTCTATTACAATCAGCAGTCCATATTTCTCTTTCACTGTTCCTTAGCAGTTTAATGAGCAGTTAGACTGAATTTGTATGGTATAAAACTAAGGACTATAGAGAACTATAACATTAAAAAGATTCCTATTTATTTGTTCTACTGAAGGTTACTCTTGAATCTGTTGGTAGTGTCCTATACCCCAAGTAGATTTACTGAAGGCAGAACATGAGGCAGAGACTAACCAAAGTTTGATTCATGTTGCCTAAGCTTTTATAAGATCTGGTGGGGGGAACACTGTGTGAAAAGTTTGTATCTCTATGAAGCCATCCCTTACAAAGATGGTAACAGGGGAGTCTGCAGAAATACAAAGGTTATTTGTGTGGCTACCTAAAATAAATTCTTGATCATGTGTTAGCAGATTACACCATATTTACAATTTAGATTTTAAGTAATTCATAATAAGTTGTCAAAACATTGCAGGAGTACTGCAATCAAACTTGGGTTGAGATTGAAAGGGGAAGAAAAATGTTTGATCTTAATTATTTCTTGCATTTTAATTCATAACATAAAATGCATATATTTAAGAAACAGCAATACTAAAGTACTGTACTAGAGTGGGTGAAGTAATCAGAAACTGAGTTTTGGCTATGAATGTTGAAATTAATTAGCCGGAATCAAACAAAATTTGGTCAGCTTTGTTGAAGTTGTCTGGTTATCCATTGCCTAAGGCCAGCTAAACCTAAGTGGGTTTGTGTGTAGATAAAAATTGTGTATGTGACATTGATTACACATGACTGAATAGACCTCAGGTGAACCTCTGGCCTCATTCATATTTCATACATAAATGGGGTTGTTGCCAAGTATCATTACTTTCACATGTAACTCCTGTTGTACTTTACACCAGAATTTCAATAAAATTACTGAACTAAGACTTAACATGCAGGCTTTTATTTAGGTTTTATTGCTTAGAATTTTAAAGTAATCCTACTAGGTAATACTGCAAATTGTAGTATTTTGTTTATATTTCATTTATTTGCATGGCATATCTATTCAAAGTCACTAGATCTCATGACATTCAAAATAAACTGAAATGTTAGTTAATAAAAAAAATTGTATCCCTACTAACTATTTTTTCAGATACACAATATCTAGTCCATTGTCTGCTCTTTTATTATTTTGCATCTCACTTCTGTCAGATCTGAGCTTCATGGAATCAGGAAGATAAGATAGGTTGGAGAGTCTTTTGGACTTTTTGGACTGGTCAGTTATGTACTGTAGGTAACATCTCAGAAGTGCTTTCATCAGATTCTCTTCTGAAAATCTAAGCAAAATATCTGAAACACACTTATTTGGAAAAATCTGTTGCACAATCCCTTCTGATGCTGGTCAGATATTTGAGATTGTACTAGAAGAAGATATGCACAAATAACTTCACTTGGCCATCAGGAACTATTTGCTCAGAATGTAGTGTGATTAGTTTTTCTGTTTTGTTGGGGATTTTTTCCCCCAAGTTATTTATTATGTTACTGCTTTCACATATATGTCAGAAATAGTACACCTAATAACAACATACATCTATTAACTAAAGCTGAAAGTAAAATAGGTTTTTAAGTAATAGAATATTAATAAGTTAGCATAAAATACAGTTGCTGACTGCTTCTGATTTGTCCTTACTCAGAACTTAGTATATGTATTGGTGGCAATTGTAAAAGATGTATCAAGGGTTTTAGTTCTTTATCAGAAACAATTTTCATTTTCCAGTCAGTGCATATCTTATTTCTTCCACCATTGATTCTACAATGTGGTCTCAATTATATTAGTAGAAATGGGAACCAACCCATCCTGACCCAAATATTTCTGAATTAATAAATGTTCTTTATCAATCTGTTACACAGATTAATGCACCACAACTTGCAGGATGATTAAAATGGCCCTTTGTTATGGAAATCAGCGGGACCCATAGAATTTAATTGCCCAGAAGTTCAATGTCATCTTGCACCTATCCTTTAATCTGTTAATATTAGCGAATGTGACTAGAGTCTTTGGATGTTAAAAGTGGGTGGTAATATTAAATCAGTTTTCCATTACTGTATGGATCTTCCTTTCAGAGTTTTACTGTTCAACCATATTTGATGTTACCCAGGACTATGATTATGAGCTGATGGCATTTATAATCCAAGTCCTTTCAAAGGTAAGGAGTTAATAGATCAAAGCAAGCCATTTGCTACAGTTGAATCAAATGAAATGATCACATAAATGAAACTGGTCAAGAGGAAACACATGCTTCAATCATTTAGTCAGCAGTAATGAAAACCATGCCACAGCTTTATAATTATAAATACTAGTATTATTCCAGATTTACAGACTCAAAGGAGAAAAAACAAGTCTGCATGAGCTATACTGTCCTTCAGTAAAACAGAAGACTGAATGCTAACCCTATGTTTCCTGTAATCACTATTATATCAATAACATAATATATAGATTTCTAGTATTAGTGGGCTTATTTCTAAAATGAAAGTATTTCAAACTTTTTGGGTTAATGCAATTTATAGAGTCAAGTGATGACACAATATTGCTCTTTCCTACTTCACTCATTTACTACTGAGCACAAATTGTCGTAGAAGGGAGACTACTACTGTAGAAGTTTTCTAATCAGTATGTGGGAATCAGGTAAAACCACCACCAGCAGGTCAAATGTCAAATTACAGTGCAAATTGCAATTTAGCAATTGTTACAAGCTTAGTAAACACCCCACTAATGAACCAGACCTTTATAACAGTTCATATCATTGGTGATTAAGCTTTTGTTTTCAACTCATTTCACCTCCTGCACTTTAGCATTACACTTTACAATAGGAAAATACTAAAAATATTAATGCCAACAAAGATCAGACACTTAGTGTGCTTTATGACAACTTAATGTCTTATACTGCCTTCCAATTTAAGTTCTAATTTGAACTTTTGTTATAGTCCCCAGAGGTTAATTCAAATACAAATATAAAATATCCTGACAATCAAAACGTCTGAAAGTGGTAGGTTAATCACACGGCATTAATAAAGACTCTCTTTAGTAAAGGAGAAGACTACAATAAAAACATAGAGTACCTCATCTAGTTCCATTTCATCTGGACTCTCCCATGGTTTGATAAACTTTCCACGAGACCTCTTCAAAGGCACAATAACTATGTAATAACCTCTGTAAAGGAAAGTTGGACAAAATTTGAAGGAAAAGTAATTGATAAATTGATGGAGTAGGTGTCTGTTCATAGACACAGCAGTTTTTTTAGACCGAACTCTTGCATATTGTTATTCCACTACAGCCTTCCAAACACAATCTTGAAACCACATCCAGTATAAAACATCTGACAAACAAATGGCACTAATTACCTGCTCTTTCATGTAAACATATAAATATGTATAAGAAACTTTAATTGCAATGTTCTAAAATGCCTACATGTTTGACTGCAGTTTATTATTTCATTCAAAATACATGAGCTGTGGGGTATCTGTGCCCTGCCACCATCTCAAAAGGAAAACCTAAGCCCCTAAACTGACACATATTACCATATATTTAAATCTCAATTGTCACTCCATCTTCACCCATTTTCCTGTATCATCAGGATAGTAGCTTAACTTGATATGTTTGTTGAAGCCAACACTATTATAAACAGAAAATACAGAAGACATAGCATGCACTCCACCCACACACACTTTCCTTTTGAATATCAATCACCATCAGCTTTATATACTTAAGTATTCTGTTCACAGTCACAGACAAGAGAGCTTGATGTATGATCTCTTTACAGTTAGGATTTGCAAATTACATAAATCAGCTTTCCTCAGAAACATTTTCCTGAAAATATCTTTGTCCTCCCCCCCCCATGGAGACTAGTAAATTATACTTTCTAGCATAATAGATATGGCACATCCCTTGTTTCCTTCACAAAGCCTGGATACATGTCAGGCAGATCCATAATTTCACATTAATGTGAGGAAAGAAGCAGTAGAATCACGACAACAGGACGTCCAGGATCGTATAATATACATCTTCTTGATAAACACACTTGTCAAAAAGTCAAGCACTCTGCATATCAGAGGAGAGGGAATGTAGCTGCTCTCCTTTGTTTCCAGTAACAACAGAGCTTATTAAGGTGTCCTCATCTCCCCATTGTGGAAGACAATTTTAGTGTCTCATGGACCAACTTCTTCTCTTCCAGTCTGCCATTTTTTTACAGCCTATGCAACCTTTTGCAGCTCTATTTTACTTATGTAATGCAGTTAAGAAAGCTAAACTAATTAATAGAAGAGTCTACAGAAAAGGAGTCACCTTACAATTGATAAAATCTATCTCAGGCTAAATTAACCCTATAAGCTATCTTTATTCCCTGCCATTGGTCCATTTTAAGTCTTTCCTTAATTAAAGCTCCTTTCCATAAGAAACAATGTACCAAAAATTTGAGGTTTTAATTACTATAGTAAATGCAAATATTTATTAATTCTTACGTTAAGAAATCTGAGAAATTTCTCTGTGGAAATGCTGAACTCCAACAGGAGGTGCTAGAAACAAGAATTGTTTGCTACAGATTTTTAAAGGCTGCTCACTTGCAGTACTAAAATAACATCTGCACTATTCATTCTTATAGTAACAATATGGTAAATCATTTTATACATCAATGTTCTTATTCAAAACTACAAAGGTTTTGAGTAAGATTTTAAACCTGAATTAAGACTTTAATTAAGATTCTGGGTTCAAAGGTTTTGAACCCAGATTTTAAACCTGAGCATGTATTTAAAAAATTCTTTTGTTACATGAATAACAATTCCTAGTTAATGCTGTTTTACTCAGGTATACAATAACTACAACCTAGATACCTTTTCTTTAACAGATGACTAAGAATCCAGACAAAAAGCAATTGAGAATTGGCCTGTATAGACATCGAAGATACACATGCTGAATGAACTGGACAGCAGTCTCTTATTTATCCTTTTCCTTTTTTTTTTTTTTAAGTTGTCAGAATGTTCATACTTCTTTTTTCAAGCAAGGAACATCCAACATGTAAATGCTACTTTCACACTCTTTCACACTTTCTTCATGCATGCTTCCCACTCATAACTTTGATCACCCACTTAGAGTTTCAGCACATGCAGAGTATTTTAAAGCTGAAAGCACAAGCTCATCAACAGCAAGCAGAAAAAATGAAACTGTTCACATAAATATACAGAGCTGCAAATTGTAAAGGGCAACAAATTTCTGTTATTTCTAGCTAACTACAGAGAATTCAGCATCTCTTGAAAAACCATGTTTTATTATTTGTTAGTTTCTTATCAGGGTCTTTTTTTTTTTTTTTTTTTTTTTTTTTTTTGGGGGGGGGGGGTATTTTTTCAGGTATTTTTTACTAATATCTGGCCATAAAGAAAAAGGTATTATAAATCTTACAGTAAGTGATTTAATGCCCACAGAAAGTACAGTAAACCAAACCATGTAATTTAACAGCCATAAACCCAGGNTTTTGAGAGAGGGAAGGGTATGAAATGGAGGGTTTACTTGGATATTGTTTAAAGTACTGAGTATTACAAAGGTCAAAATCTTCCATAAAGCTCTCTTTTTACCTAAGACTGCAAGGATGGAAGAGATTCAGAGAAACATGAACTTATAAAAAACATGAACACATAAAAATTGCTCTGGATTAGCCAAAACCACTAGAGGAAAACAAAGAAATTGCTCACTTAAGATGATGCCACCAAACAAGATCTATTTTGCCTAGTTTAACATGAACTCCAATTCTACGCTGTATCACCATCAATACTAAAATGACGTTTACTTCAACCATCTTTAACTAATTATAAAGGTTTTTATAATGTTACCATAAATCCCATTAGTATTTACATATAATGCATTAGAGTGTTTTACCTTCTGTGTAATTAACATTATTGAAAGTTTCTCACTACACTTCATAGTAAGATAGCGACAATCCTGAGCATATAATGTATTGACAGAAGAACAGCAACTATAAAAGTGTCAGCATCACTATTACACAAAATTGGTCTTATACAAAAGACTTAGTTGCAATGATCTTACTTATTCTAGCAAGTATCAACTAAGATTTTTCTGTTCAATATGGTGTCACTTTAGTATGCCTGTTTCCAAGGGTAAGTTCCATCTTTCATTTGTTGTTGTTTTGTCTTTTCTATTTCAAGCCTGATCACATCTTAGGAAATTGATGTAGAAGGAGGAAATACAGCATTTGCAAAATTGGCAATTGGACAACGTAGACTTAATGTACACTTCCTGATGTCAGTTATCCTCTTTCATTTTTTTTTTTTCCCTACAAAAAAAGGAGGGGCATATGCTCTTTTTATGCTTCTATCTTCTGTTATTATTTGACCAGCTACCCTGCTTTTTTGTATTCTCTGAGAGTGCTTTGGCTCATAAATCTTTCTTGACTCATTCCATCTTGAGTCTTCCTTGGCTGCATTTGTTACTGAGCGCATCTTACTCAGTGTAATGGTGATGGCTATTTTTTTTTTTGTTTTCTTGTCCTTTTAATGTCCCAAAGTAATTTCTTTCTTGATGTCACCTGCCTCAAAATCCTCAGTCAGCAATGAAAAGGAAAGCAGCATTCTGCAGAGCCATCAATAAAAATCTATGATGGAGAAGACAAGTTGAATCCCCAACAATATTCAACGACTTGCTTATTTTCCTCCCCATTTCCTTTACATTACACATGGGAACCTTATAGCAACAAGAATCACTATAAGCAGAGTAGTAACACTTATTGATTGTACTATGCTGCATGTTTTCTTAGCAAATATATATTGTCTAACCTTTTTAATCCCAGATTGCCACATGCTGCCATCTCTTTAGTCCTATTTCTGCTGTTTAAATCTCCACAGCACCTTTCCACCCCAAATCTAAGTAACCTCTAGCAAGCTCTTGCACAAAGTTTTCAGCAAAAGCTTGTATTTGCATTCTGAGACCAGCAGAGAGGGCCTGAGTCTTCTTTTAATACAAAACCCCTTCAAAATTAATTAGTTTGAATTAATATAAATGCAGTAACAATTCTTTAAAACTCCTTGCAATTCTTGAATAATGGAGTCTGAGTACTTTCAGGTGCTGCAGCAGGGCAGGTACACACTGATGCATACATTGTTCAAAACACATGTAGCTTCCATAATCCATCTATACTATTTGAAATCAGTGATAAAACACAAAAGTACTGCAAGAAATAACTACAAACTGAAGGAAAATTCTCTTCCATAAATTTCCATCTAGATTTTGCCAGTCTTACATACTTGGATAACTCACAAACTTACAGAATAGTCTAGTACAACTGCCCAAAGATCACCTAGTGCAGCTGCCTGACCACTTTAGGGCTGACCAAAAGTTAAAGTATGTTATTAAGGGCACTGTCCAAATACCCCTTAAACACTGATAGCCTTGGGCCATTGACCACCTTTCTAGGAAGCTGGTTCCATTGTTTGACCACACTTGCAGTAAAGAAATGCTTCCTAATGTCCACTCTAAACTTCCCCTGGTGCAGCTTTGAAGCATTCCCATGCATCCTGTCACTGGATAGAAGGGAGAAGACACCAGCACCTCCCTCTCCAATTTGTCCTCTCAGGAAAACGTAGAAAGCTCTGAGGTCACCTACCCCCCTGGCTCATTTTCTCCAAATTAGAAAAACACGAAGTCCTCAGCCTCTCCTCATAGAACATGCCTTCCAGCCCCTTCACCAATTTTATTGACCTCTGCTGGGCATATTCAAGTACAACTATAAAAGAATCTGTCATTTGTTCCTGTTAAATTTTATGTCATTGATGATGTCCCAATTCTACAATCTATTTAGATCTCTCTGTAAGGCCTCTTGTCTCTCAAGAGCGTCAACTGCATTTCCCAGTTTGGTATTGTTAAAATATTAGTGTAGTATCAGTCCGCATGCTACTGCAGAGTGCTGTACTCTTTATACAAAGAATAAAGCCTTGGTTCACCACTATAGCTCTAAATTTTATGAACTGTAAGGATAATGGTCGTTCTGAAAACAAAAACAAGGGTATGTTATTTATTGACTCACTTTATATTCTCATTTGAAGGTACTTCTGGAAGTTCCACAGTTATCATGCCATCTAAGTTGGTCTTTCCAATGAAGACTGGCTTGGTGCGAAGCACATCTGGTGCAGTCTTTGCTGTCACTCTGTGCTGAAGACCCCCAGCACTATTCCCTCTGTTTGTCAGCACAAATGAATATGATGTCTCTGGTTTCAAGTTAGTGATCAGCTTTTGAGTAGCACGTCCATCAACCTCCACCACCATTTTCCCATCGTCATACAGGATCTAATATATAAATTGAAGGTGACTTTGGTTACTGAGATAGGGCAATTGTTACTGTCACACTGAATTCAGGAATGCTGAATGTATAGCTATAAATGTATTAAATTTATAAAATTTATAAAATTCAATGGACATTTTAGGCTGCAAGATAGTACTAGATTCAGTAATGCAATTAAACTACTCATTTTCTGAGGAAATAAACAAAACAGAAACCTACATTCATTTCAAGCAGTGCAAGCATTCCTAAAATTAATTTTCACTCATTCAAATTCTGTAGTTCTGCTTGAACACAGCATTTATATCTACACACACTTGTTAAAGATAGTACACCTTGACTTTTCATGTTGAGAAAACAACATTTAGTTTATAAAATACTGCTTTTTACTTGCTACTGCCTGAGATGACAAGCGATGAAGAGTGATGCAGAAGAAATGCCAGCCAGATTGAAGTTTACATAAAGTCTCTCTATCTAGCTAATGCTACAGTTACACACATTTACAGAAATGCAAGAATGTGTATTGTACATATGAGGAGACAAAACCCAACATGGTACTCAATTACAGTCATTACAGAAATAATTAAAAAAAAAATAATATACGCACATATATATTCCATTCTTTCACTTAAAATATAGCAGCATTGAAGTGCAGATTAGCAAGGTGTTCATACAAAGCACAGTAACCAGTATGAGCCTAACTTGGAAATACTTCCACAACAGGGGAAAGCTCATATTGACAAATGAACAGCTTAACAGCTTGGGTAAATTTTGCTGATTATCTTGTATTTTTAAATAAAGCAGTACCAAAAAAACTGGCATATTCAGTAAGCTACTTAACCAGGTGAATGCCATCCTTTAGTTTCTGTATCTTCTCTCAACGAAGTGGAAAGCAACTTACTTTGAAAGGCAAGGCTGAGTTGTAATTTTCTGGAATTTCCCAGGACAACAAAACAGAAGTCTTCATTACTGCTTTAACATGAAAATTTTTTGCAAACACTGCTGGAAAAAAAGAAACAATGTATATAAACAACATCTTGGAGGTTAGGACTTGCCATATTTCCACTGCTAACTCAGAGTATTAGATTTTTATTTAGGAAAAAAAAAAATCAACAAAAAAATAGGATTAAATTCTCCTACCTGTTTGTGTAAATTTAAATACCACATTTTAACTGATTTTCACTCTTATCTAATGACAACCCAACACGTACATTTTCCTTACCTGAAAAAATTGTGAAGATGTTAGCCAGAACTTGCTTAGCAAAGGACAACTGAATTCTAAGGCATCCAAAACATATTAAGATTTACATACTTTACCTTTTGTGTTTGATGAACCTATTTTTATGAATGGGCTGGTCAGTTTTATTTACAGCTTCAAAAACACTGATATCCAAAGACCGATACTCCTTTAAAGGTCAACGCCATAAGCAGACAAATCCTACCTTGATCCACGGGTAGTGTCCTGAACTGGACACTTGGACTATATGGACCAGGCCCTTTGCTTGTGTGGGCACGTACTTTTACATCATATGTGGTATCTGGTTTTAAGCCAGAAAGTGTCATAGTGGTATCAGCAGGAACAACAGGGAGTTCAACTGGCTGGTAAGCGACATTGATATCTCTGTACAAGATGGTGTATTTGGTGATAATGCCATTTCTTTCTGCCAAGAGTGGCATCTCCCAAGTTAATTGAACTGATGTAGAAGTAGAACTTTCTGAGTGGAGATTCTGGGGAAATCCACTGGGTACCTCTTCAGGAACAGAAATCTCTTTAACCATCTCCTCCCCAAAGCCCACTTTATTCCTAGCTGAGAGCCTGAAGATGTAAGAAGCTCCTTTGTGAATGTCTGTGGCTGTGAAGTGATCCTCCTTCTCTGAGAACTCCATGGTCGTAAATGTATCCATGTCTTTGCGACCAAACTTCAGACGATAACCCTGCAGCGGGCCAAAAGTGTCCACAGGAGGGTGCCACTGAATTAGAGCCGTGTTCATCTGTGTGTGGCTAATCACAAGCCGAGGTTTGCCTGGAACTGTAGCACAATGTTATTTAAAGATGATAAATACAAACAGAATTGCATGCACAATTCTCGAGGCTAGTTTAGTAGAAATAGAGATAAATTTTCCCTTCCCTCACAATTAGTTCCACAAATTACTGTCTCATGGAAAGAAAAAAGTCTGCCTCCTGCACTATTAAGTCATACAGTGATAGTAAAGCCATTTGGTGTCTTCTTCCTTACCATTATTTCTATAGATAGAGAACATTCAGAGGCACAGGAATTAGGAACAAAAGTCAAGAAGTAAAACTTCAAACAGCCATCTTATGAATGATTCTGCAAATTGTCTTGCAAAAATAAAAAAAAAAAAAAAAAAAAAAAT
>NDXB01008614.1:244027-257197 GCA_002631895.1 Agapornis roseicollis
ATACAAAAAAAAAAAAAAAAGCCCAAACTTGTAGCTGTGCTGCAAGTATGTATCCTAAACCTTTCTACTGTCCTTTAACTGATTTTCTCAAAAGATTTCAGAAACTTTCCAAGCTACATCTGAAGGTATACTGTTAGGCCTGTGTATATACAAAAGCTGGATCCAAAGAAAGAAGAGGATTTCAGACAAATCCAGTACAATAGATTTGACTTTTCATGATAAACCTACTCAGCTGTACAACACAGCTAAACAGATAAAAAAACCCGTGATCTTCAATATTTCTGTTAAGGATTTCCTTCCACATTAACCCTATTTGCACCATTAAAACTTCTGTATTCCAGAATAACCAGATTAACCTGTAGTTAAATCTCTGTAATCTGCCTAACTAAAATGCATATTCAAAGTGTTTCACTACGGCTCTTAAAAATATTGTCCTATGTGAACCAATTATTCTCAATGTGGAAATGGAAGGTAGTTCTCTCGATTCTATTCAGGAAGAAAAAAAAAAATCTATTTCAAGATTCATTGATAGTTTTGCCACAGGCAAGTTTTAAGCATTCTGTAGCTCACAGAATAAAAAGGCACACATGGAGTATTCCCAGAATATACTATAGATACTGAAGATAAACTGCCACAATAAAGTTTATTATTTCAAAGAACAGTGTAAATAAAGCTTTTATTTTCACTATTCCAGATGGCAGCAGCATATAATTTGCACTGTTTTGACATCATGACCGTATTATTCAAAATCATTCTTCCTGCAACTGAACTGAATGGAGGATTGAGAACAGTAAAATCAAAGAGAGTAGGGGAGGAAGTAAAATCAACATTTTGCAGCAAAGTTGCTATTCTATTGAGGAACTATGCATGTGAATAAATTGAAAAATAAAGCCAAATTCATTTCTAATTATGCCCAAAAGACTAACTTTGTTTTAAAAGATACAAAGCATCAGAAAAGTGCTAGTTAATAAACATTATTCCTATTGAAATATTTTAGAAGGTAAATTTTGCCAAAGAAAGTAATTATGAACAGATGGGTACTTTGTGGTGATGTAAGTCAATAAAGGAAGGTAATGGCTACACTGTAAGAATAGATCTAGGTATCTATTGGGATTTCTCTTAAATTTCATGTAATTATACCACACAAGCAAAAGGAGTAAGACATTGATAAGATGATCTGAGACTCACTAACGTTATTAAATGTCCAACAAGAGAACAGCTGCCCATATAATCCCACTAAAACCCATGAATTTAAAAATATTCTCCATATATTGTGCAAGGCACTTTTGATGCAAAAGAAAACAAATTTGTTTAGTAGTTCTGTATGCAATTACCCAGCAAATTGCAAAGTAATGTCTATATAACAGAACACAGAGCCACTTAGACCGAATTATCATTTGTATGAATGTTGAAGCAGCAATTTCACATTGCATTAAGTCAGTTAACATTCATTGTTATTAGCATTTAGCCTTAAATAAGTTCTCTGTTTAAAAAAAATAGGTGCATTGAGGCTTTGAAATTAGATATCGTCATAATGACAAAAATGGAAAAATTTGCATTTTTTGTCAGTTCTCAAAATCTGCTAAACTAAAGACTGCACATTGCAAGCTCTTTCCAATGTGACCTGTCTCACGTGAACAATGGAAGAGCTCTCACTCTCCTTTAATGATGACATTCTGAATGACAAGAATTAACATTTGGAGAGTCACCGCTTATGTGAAAATACAAGCTTCAAATTTAGGGTTTATTCTCACATTTGCACTTAGGCACTGACATAGTTTACAGCACAGCGTATCATCAGAACATCATATACCCAAATTTGGTTCTCACTGAATGTCTGGATTTCTGCTTACTAGGAGTGATATGAGAGATAACAAAGGCAGTGTACAATTTCAGTGTCCTCAACACAAGAAGGTTGTGGAGCTGTTGCAGCAATTTCAGAGGAGGGCCATGAGTATAATAATCAGGGGCTGAAGCATCTCCCATACAAAGGATGAAAAAGTTGGTGCTGTTCATCCTGGGAAGGAGAAGGCTCTGGGGAGACCTTAAGGCAGCCTTCCAGTGCCTTAAAGGGGGCCTACAATAAATCTGGAGTGGGCCTGTAGTGACAGGACAAGGGGTATTTAAAGTGCAGGGTAGCATATACTTAGGAAAAGAAACACTAATTGTGAAGCTGAGAGGATACAGTATCCCACATATTTCCATACCCACAAGAATCAATTATTTTGCATTGGTGAATAAGAGACAAGAGGACAAGAAAGGACAGTTATATGAATTTCCATGACTACTATTTCTAATCTGTGGCATAATTTCCAGACAGGGTTAAGGTTCAGATTACACTAAATCAGGGTTTAATTTGGGCTTGCTGAGAATAAGTATTAGGAAAACACGATTGCTCTATCTAGTCAATATTTTTAACATACCACTATTTGTGTTCCTATGAATAAGAGTAATAAGAGTAGTGAAGTGATGGCAGTCTTTGGTTTAAGATTTAAGTTTGCACATCACACAGAGTTTTATAGTGCAGTAAATAATGAGATCAGCAGCACATTCGCATGTACACCAGATCTCAATTCTTATGTTAGTAGTCTGAACAGACTGGTACAGAACACATAAAGACATTCTTTTCTTTTTCTCCTTCTCCCTTCTACTTATTAATACTCTGTCTTAAAATACTAATGTTAATAAATATGTATGATACTTTTTATAAGTAATTACCTCATACTTAATCTTCAGTATGAAGCAACAAATCATCACAATAAGGTTGTAACACATTAATGTGAACTGAGAAGGGGACAGAAGCACCTTGGTTTTGCTTCATCAAAAAGGAGAAGAGAGAAAAAGTCATCAGTCTGGCAAAGGAGTTGTTAAACCATACAGTCCCCCTCACCTGCCTTCCTCCCTATTGCACTACATGCCTAACCTGTGTTTAAAGCTAAGGTAGTGATAATACTGCCTGAGTCACAAGAACTCATCTTGTGATCATGGCTATTTCTGATACTGATTCTACACAGCTTTGCATGGTTGTTTCCTCAATGCAGTAATCTTACTGAATGCTTTTTAATGCTGCCTATATACCCTGCAGCCCAAACTGACAACTATACTAACTGCATTAATGTAACAACTACAAAACTTAAGGACCTGACAAAGGAACCATAGTGGCAAAATCATAACTTTGTGTAAGTCTTGCTCTCAAAGGATAATACTACTTTTTTGCATTTCTAGCTGGGCATAAAAGTTGTGCATTTTAGAAAGAGAAAGGGAAGGTTTTTTTACTTTGATAAGTGAATATAATAGTGCCCCAGAAGGCCTACAGTTTGATCCCTTAGAATAAGGAAATAAGGAATAAGGGTGATGAAATTATACTCCTCAAGTTTTGACAAAAGACACTTCACTCAGGATGTTAAAAGCATATTTTGTGCAGTGAATTAAACAGTATATTCAAAGTAGAGGCTATGCCTGGCACTACAACGTACCCATACAGATACAGCAATTTGGCTGCTATTGTGGCATTTCAATAAATAGCAAACATAATGATGAATAACAAACAACAAGAGTGCTATTATTGCTTAATAGAAAGAGAAAAAAAGAGGTAGCCAGAACAGACAATGAACTTTAGACAAACACAGGTGAAGAGGATTTCCCTTGAAACTCTGTATTCTTAAGCATTGCACTATACCCGGTACAAAATCTGCAGTTTTTCTACATCTAATGCAACATTCATCTTCACTGATGAGCATGCTTAAAACATTCGTAACACATGACTACAGATACAGATAGGTGAATCTAAAAAATCTAACAGATACAATCGCTTCCCATTTTTACGGTTTGTTTGCCTTTTTTCTGCCACGTCTTTCCACCACTGTGAACACATACCTATCAATTAAAAAAGAAAAAAAAATGCTTGCTGAGACAAGACACATGTAAGGACAACAAAGCAATACATTCTATTGTATACTCCTAATATTTATAAGCGAAGGACAGAATCTAAACTGCTGTCAGATACTAAAACACACGGCATCTTTGAACTTGTATGAATCTTTAGTGGAAGCAAGGAAGTATTTCCTGAATGAGCACATGGTGAAGTTTTTCCTTGGGGCCTGGCTATGGAGGGAACAGGTATGCTCTAGACCTCACTCTTCATCTTCCTGAATATGAGCAAAGTATCCCTCTCACCTCTAATACCCACCTACAGCAACATTCTCTCTCTCTCTCATAGATATGAGAAGACACCTAGGGATCTGTTAGTAGGGAAGGATAAGAAAAGAGAAGATGGTAGACAGGCACTTGATAAGCATTTCTTTTTCACTAAAGTTGAAGTATCCTTGAGGAAGTGTCCAGACAAAGAAGTTTGAGGGCTCTTCTCAGAAAACCATTTCTGTTGTGAAAGAATACAGAAGAGCTTTCTCTCTTGTAGAAGACACACATTTCTTAAAACCTTGCTTTCTCACAGTTCTATGTTCAAGTTCAATAATTAGTACTGCCTTGAAAATACCCTTTAATGAGTACCAAGGTACACAGCAGAACCTTCTATTAACACTTAATATACATGTGGGTGAAGATACAGACGTAGTAATGTAGAAGTGTTACTATTTCTAAAGACTGAGGCAGTGAGCACTTCAAGGTTTCCTGTCAGAAAGACTCAAGAGGTTCATGACGCCACACAGTGTTACAATAGACTATTAAACCAATGTTAGAACTGGCTGTGGCCTGAGACTTTGACTTCTACCTGACATTTTGCTGCTGTCCTACACTAGGTAAAGGGGACTAGTCTGGGATTTAATGTATTTCACATTATAATAGGAAGAGCCATTTTCATAAAAGATAAGTAATGTTTGTAGTCTTGGGTCAGTGTGTGGAAGAAAATACTCAACATACGGCCACATGTTCTAGCACAGAAGAGGTCTGGAAGCATGCACACTGGGCCTGGTGATGCAAGGCAGTTGTGATCTGCAGAGAGGTAGCATTTGCATTCTTCCAAAGCATTCTTCACAGTAATAATCATATGTCCTTGAAAGAGTTATTGTGACCTGTTGTGAACTGAAATAAGCAAACTCAAGTGAGGTTTCTGGAAGACTGAAGGAGAGATGTACTTTAACCATGTCCACATTCATCTAGCAACAGCAGCTAATATTTCTATTGGGACTGTAAATGAGAAATAGAGCAGGGATTCCTCCATAAAATGTTGAACATACAACAAAACCAGATTTACTCTGCTCTCCTGTAACTCTTCTTGCAATTTACTCAACTAATTACACAGCAAATTATATTGTCAGTAATTTGAAATAGGATTTTGGCTTGGCATAAGAGCACAGGATGTTAAGTGGGATTTTTAAAAACTGTTTTACATGCTGAGCTCAAGCTCCACACCTGTAAGCCCATTATAATTATTTTAACTAATTATGAAATTCAGTGCTATCACTAAAAATGCAATGAAATCCAGAACTGCAAGCGGCAGTGTAAAACTAAATTCATTACGGACTACAGTCTGAGTGAGTATCTCCAAATTAGAAATAAAAGAATGTCATCAACAATATTTGTAAGCATCTGCTTGCTAAATATTTAAGTTTTTATATAGAGTACAGGCAAGCTTTTTGTTTCCTCACTTTCCTTTTAAGAAAAAATTCTCACCCACTTTCAACTAGCTGATCAAAGATGATCCTAATGACATAAGGCATGATTTCTAGAAAAACGTAGAGAGGCGGGCTGTTTTTTCTGGTTTTGCTTTAGGCTTTTTTTTTTTACTATTACTATTTTTAAATAACTTTATTGAAATTAAAATTATAGTTTTATAATACAGATATAGTGATATTTCTGTTCCAGAGAAGTACTGCGCTAGCAGGGTGGTGAGATGCTGGAATGGGCTGCCCAGGGAGGTTGTGAGTGCTCCATCCCTGGAGGTATTCAAGGCCAGGTTGGACGAAGCCTTGGGTGGCATGGTTTAGTGTGGGGTGTACCTGCCTATGGCAGGGGGGTTGAAACTAGATGATCTTAAGGTCCTTTCCAACACTAACTATTCTATGATTCTATGATTCCAAGTAGCTGCTCTGTGGCTGGAAGCCATGGGCCTAAATAAGTGCTGGTTTACTGTTTGGTGAGTCCACCTTGATTTCCAGAAGACTGAGGGACTCAGGATGTCAGGTAGACGGGAGGACAGTGTGTGTATGTGGAAATGCACATCAGAAGGAATAGAAGGTAAGTTTCATGCTATGACAGTTTGAAAATTCACCAAAACCTGTTCTCTCAAAAATAGTTAATGAGGTCCAACAGCTGTGGAGAGTGAATTCTTGCCTTTAAACAGACACAGTGTTAACAGACATAAGCTTATTATGTTAACAAAGATAACCTTAGCATATCACTGTATGGGTCAAGCACATCAAAAATCTGTGTAAGCACAAATCACCTCCATGCCAACTCTGCAGCCAGATTTAACACATAAGTTTCATGAAGAAGGTACACAAGAAGAGAACAAAATGCTTGAAAACAAAAGATGTGAATCTGCTTGGTGATGAATTACCACTCAGTAAGAGGCCTGTGCCATAGAAGCAACACAAACAATTGACTGAAAGTGTTGGGGTTCTATCTGATTTCAACAATGGGACTGTTTCTCGTTGTATTTACTAGTAATAATAGCTGTCATTGATTTTATAACTAAATACAAAAATAATTTAGTTCAGAGAAAAGAGATATAACTATTTTCCTGTAGACTAGAGAGGTAGGCATGAAGATTATTATACGCAATCTTTAGAAGCAATAGGGAGCAGGTCAAACGTTACACTAATTGAGAAGTAATTTCTGCCACTAAATGAACATATAGCAATAAATCTTAGACTACACAATAGTATTCCAGTATCTTTTTGTACATGAAAAATTAACCTGCGCATGCTAAACATCTTTCTGCTTTTATTTTAATAAAACTCACCACTTTGAATAAGTGCTGCAACGTAAACTGCTCTGAGGTTAACTGAAAGGTAAAACAGGGATTACAAAAAGAAGGGCTGGTTGCTTTTGACTTTTCAGTAACCTCCAGCCTCTTTGGCACATGGGGAAAACATCTTGATAATATTCAGCTAGTTTGGTTTTTTTTTGGTGTTCCTGCTTAAAGTACTGCACTTCTGGAAAAGGTTTGTTGAAACTATTTATCCTGATATATTAAAACCTTTCTGATAAAAATTATATTTAACTTTTGCTATTGACACATCTGAGCTTTCATGTTATTACAGGATCAGATGCATGTATATGTGCTCATAAACACCATTATCTCTGAAGTCCCACCTTAATATCTTTTCCCTTAAAAACCCAGCCACCCTAAACAAGCACCATGAAGAGTTGTGAGAAAAGCATTCTTTTAAATTTTGGCCTTAGAAATCTCAAAGCTAGAAGAAAACATTTAATTATTTTGTTGTGTAAACCATTAGGACACTTTTTTTTTTCCTAGATAAATATTCAGAATTGCTTTACTGAATTGCTTTTTTGGTATTTAGTCACTGGGTTTGCAGAGAAGCCAGTGCAGATCATAGAGGTCACAGCTGCAGAAACACTTCCTCAGAGTTCTGGCCTGAAAAACTGGAAATGTCCCTCTGCACCAAGAAGTGTGAGAACTCCTAGAAACTATTGGCAACTACCCGGTAAATTTCCACATCTCTTGTGCTATGCCTGTGATCATCTTTATTAGCTCATATAGCAAGTAGAATGATACATGCTGCTGATGCTAACTTATGTGTTCAGAAGAAAAACAAAATAAAGCATTGTCAGATAGAATAGGATAGGATAGGATAGGATAGGATAGGATAGGATAGGATAGGATAGGATAGGACAGGATAGGATAGAATAGGGTTGGAAGGGACCTTAAGATCATCTAGTTCCAAACCCCCTGCCATAATCAGGGACACCTCACACTAAACCATGTCACACAAGGCTTCATCCAACCTGGCCTTGAACACTGCCAGGCATGGAGCATTCACAACCTCCCTGGCCAACCCATTCCAGCATCTCACCACCCTAACAGGAAAGAATTTCTTCCTTAGATCCAATCTAAACCTCTCCTGTTTAAGTTTGAACCCATTACCCCTTGTCCTGTCACTACAGTCCCTAATGAAGAGTCCCTCCCAGCATCCCTATAGCCCCCCTTCAGATACTGGAAGGCTGCTAGGAGATCTCCATGCAGCCTTCTCNAACCCTTAACCCTTTGCCTTGTCACTACAGTCCCTAATGAAGAGTCCCTCCCAGCATCCCTATAGCCCCCCTTCAGATACTGGAAGGCTGCTAGGAGATCTCCATGCAGCCTTCTCTTTTCCAGGCTGAACACTTCCAACTCTCTCAGCTTGTCTTTGTATGGGAGATGCTCCAGTCTCCTGATCATCTTCATGGCCCTCCTCTGCACTTGTTCCAACAGCTCCATGCCTTTTTTATGTTGAGGACACCAGAACTTCACACAATACTCCATGTGAGGTCTCACGAGATGATTTTCTGCTGGTCTTGAACAGTTACCAGCAATCACACTCAAGTGTTTCAATCAGTTTTAAGTNTATGTTGAGGACACCAGAACTTCACACAATACTCCATGTGAGGTCTCACGAGATGATTTTCTGCTGGTCTTGAACAGTTACCAGCAATCACACTCAAGTGTTTCAATCAGTTTTAAGTGAGCTTATAAAAACATCTTTCTCAAAACATAATCTAAAAAACAATTACAATATCTAATTAATAACTACCACAGGTAGCATTCTTATTTATTTTGGGCATGCATTAGCACAATGGCTGTTGTTCCAGAAAAAGAGATAAATATTCCTTAGAAAATATCCTAGTCTCTATGAAAAGCAAAATTAAATCCAACTACCATATGTAAGTTCTTACTTCCAGTTTCAAACTTAATGCTAGACATCAGAAATTATAAAGGGTTTAAAAGTCAGGATACATCTGCTGCAAACTGCAGGGCTATTCTTCAAATAATCCTGAGTCAGGAAAATGTATTCATTATAGAGCAACAACATATGTAGTGATGCTAAATGAACTTACAACATATGCAAGACCAATAAGTAACAGTGTAAATTCTGTGGTTTTTTTTCTGGGTACGCGGCATAGCTACAGAAGCTTTCATTCTGTCCTGTCTTTTTAAATGCTAGGTAAAAATTCTTTTCAATGAAGGCAACAAAAATAATTTCAATAGCTATTCTTTATGTAATATTATTTTGCAAAGTATTTCACAATACAGACCTGTTATAGTGAAAAATGGGTACAGTTACATCTTTATAGCTCCATATAATTAGAGAAGATTTTTCAAATTTCATAATGAATTCCTTATGGTTTACAGTATTTGGTTTTATCATATGAAAGACAGTGAAAGCATTCACAGTATTTCTGAGTCTAAAAAGCACCTGCTCCAAACCAGTTTTAATGGTAAAACCACTATATATGAAAAAAAAACCATAAAATTCAAAATCAGTTTTGTATCATTCTAGAACATTGCAGAACTAAAAATTATGAAAAAAACAGTATTGTTCCATATTTCTTAATCGTAGGCATTCTGTTCCAAATAATCACATGCAGAAAATTATTCCCTGACTGTCTGCCAATGCTTTAAAACTTTTTCATTACATGATTTGTTAAAGCAAATGAGTACTCTCGTTGAGAAAACTGACTGCAATGGAACTATTTATATACTTAAATATGTTGCTGAACCAACTGGCACATTTTCTAAATTTATTGCCATTTCATTTCATAGGTTATTTCATATTACACTTTCTTCCTACTCCAAAAGCCAATCAGATCAGTTACAAATTTCCCCCCCACACCAAATATTACATTCTCTTTCTCTAAAAGTGAAACCAACTTGTATGCATATCACTTATCTGCTTGAAGATTCATAAAGCACTGCTTAGATTTTATGGTGAGTACCATAAAAGCGTAGATATGCATCATCAAGAACACTTCATTTCACCATGGTATTTGGGTTGTTCTTATGCTAAACAGATACAGCAATGCAGAGAAATAAATTTTGTTTCTGAATTATTTTCTAATATCATGGGAAGAACAAGGCAGCCATTTAGTGTATACTCATATCACTACACATTAAGCTTCTTAGTGCCTGAACAGGTAGCCATATCATGCAAGCAACACTGAAAATTAGTTACTAAAAATCTAAGATAGAAGACCAACAGCCAATTTTCAAGTTGATGTTTTGGCAGTGCAGATTCAGTAACACGCACACATGCAAACCTTGATTAAAAAGTGACACTGGATTTTGTCACCATTCATGATTAATAACTCTTTTCTAGATCAGAATTATATGCTAAGACAAAACAGCAGTCAGTTTTTAGCACTGTACCAAAGTATCTGCTGATTGCTAGCTAAATGGTAAGATCAGCACTTAATACCACCACTTGCTTTAGCAGCTACATATTGGACCTCCTATGTTATTCAGATGTTGTATTCAGCTGGAGGTTGTAGGGAAGTAGGCAAATAAGTAAGTTTTCAGACAGTATGAGATGTTAGTTTAATAATTGTTACAATAAAACACATATAGTTTCTATTCTTCTGTTGATGTGAACATACAACTAACTTCAATAAGAATTACAGAACTGCATCAAAACAATAGATGCTGTAAAACTTAGAACTAATTTTTTTAACACATGAAAACAGCATTGCACCTGTTTGCATGAACCCCCCCACAAAATACTCTACAAACTGAACAGCAGCTGCATTCATAGGATCATAGAATAGTTAGGGTTGGAAAGGACCTTGATATCATCTAGTTCCAACCCTCCTGCCATGGGTAGGGACACCTCACACTAAACCATATCACCCAAGGCTCTGTCCAACCTGGACTTGAACACCGCCAGGGATGGAGCATTCACAGCTTCCTTGGGCAACCCATTCCAGTGCCTCACCACCCTGACAGTAAAGAACTTTTTCCTTATATCCAATATAAACTTCCCCGTTGAAGTTTTGACCCCTTATCCCATGTCCTATCATATTAACAGTGTCAAAAGAGACACTCATACCTTATTTTACTATGCCCTTAGCATTTTAAGTGATTTCTGTTGTTCTAATGCATTTTAATTGCAGGAAGTGTCTGCTGAGGTCTACTGTGCCACTGGAGTACACCTCCCATTCAAATATATAGGTGCTGGTGTATACATTCTGCCAGTTTGCTGTAGTGAAGGGTTTGCTGTTTGAATGTTCACCATGGTTAGCACCACAGGAAACTAAGATTTAAAAGGATTTTATTTAGGCCTACAAAATTCTGTTGAGGATGGATCGCTTTATACTCCAGATGAGAGCTCTCACAGTTTTAGTATTGCTTTAACGTTTCAGACAAACTGTACACTTGCAACACTGAATACTACAAGGCCACTGAATGAGATTTGGTGGCACCACCACTATTTCTGAGTGTGACAATTTACTTTTCCATTTCTTAGCCTTGCACTTATGATGAAACTCCCACTTCTGAAGCAGTTGAACAGTTGCTTGGCAGTGTACTGCCTTGGAAGAAGCAGGTACAGAAATTAATTATGATGAATAACATGTTTTCTGCCTTTTCTAGGCAGGTTCTTCATCTGCAAAAGGATAGACAAGTTCACTCACAATATGGTGAGATAAAGATAATACTGTATGCCAGGCTGCCACAATACAAAGGGTAAAAGACAGTGAGTAAAACTCCCAGAAGAATTATAAGTATGCAATTCTGAAAGAAGTGAAAAAAAATGCAACATCTGCAATATGACTATACATGTGAGATGTTTGTACTCAAACTCAAACCAGCCTAATGATCACATCTGCATGTGAACTCCAAACTTTAAATGTGATGAAGACATATGTGGTACTTACAAACTAAAAAATAAGCCTTAGTTTGTTTCTGAGCAGTGAATGTAATAACACCATAATCACAGATATTAATAGTCGATTTATGTTTTCCAAATTGAGTAATACTGTATTTTATTGTGAGATGCTTTTTCACTTACAGAAAAAAAAACAAAACCAGAACATTAACAGCAAGAAATGGTTTCAGTTTCTTTTTGTATACTACCAAATGCCACACACACTTCATTTCTGTGATTCTTAATGAACAGCTTTGCAAATCATGATCAAATAGTTAGTTACAGAAATTAAAAAAAATCCTTAAATCCTATTCTGTTATTTTTAGAATTATTTTTTAATTTATTTTATGTTAACTCTAAATTAGCACAGCATATTGGGAGAAATGCTAAATATGACAGAAAATATAAAAAAAATATGGTTTTGCATACAACCACACAGAGCTTGCTTCTTGTGAACTTGAAGGTCACAAATGGTAAGAACATAGAAATAGCTATAGAGTCCTACAGTGGACTAACCTTTGTAACCACTTTTACTCAGAATGTTAGCTACTTATTTGGCCAACGACTAATTCATTTTAGTTTTTTCTAACAATTCCTCAACGCAAAAAGTCCTTCTAAAAATAGTAAACAAACAAACAAAAAAAATAAAACTGGAGAGAAATAACAGCTTATGCTAGAAAAAGATAACATATCAGGCTGACTTAAAAGACACTAAGTTAGTTCTACATTTTAATGAAGAAACCCATAGAGACCAATGATGATTATACAGTTTGTAGCAAACCTACATCTTAGAATAAACAGGCTTCCTTACGAGGCACACAGCCAGTACACTCAAAACCAGTTCAGCTTCCTGTGGCTTGCTGTATTTCAAGAGCAAGCCATTGGATTAATTTGGGAAAAAATATTCAGATTAGGAAAATTATTAGAGTTGCATTTGCAAGGAGTTCTACGGGACTGTTTTAAAGTCCAGTGTCTATAAGCAAATAGCTGACGTGAGCAGCTCGAGAGAGCACACCTAAAGGACCTGAGCAGAGGGAAGCTCAGCCTCAACTCAGAGCAACAAGAGCCACCAAGGGAGCCTCAAGCTCTTGACAGGACTTCCCCAGGAGCCGGCAGCTCAGCTGATGCAAGCAGGGACACACAGGTGGCACCAGGAGGAGCGGCACCAGCCGTGCCTGGGTAAAAACCTGCCTCATGGAGCGTGAGCAACCAGGAGCTGACCAGGAGCATGGCACGGCAGATTGTGTGGCAGTTAAAGCAGGATGGAAAGCATTGGCCTTATGACCAGGACCCGGTCTGGGAGCTCTGCTCTGGCTGCTCCAGCAGTGGCCAGCATAGGCACCCAGACAGA